>BQNB010018563.1:0-68112 GCA_026074375.1 Tanacetum coccineum
TTTAGTGAGACTTAACACGTAATCTAGCTGTCGAGATAGCTCTCCATGTTGTGTTTTGTATGCCCGGACCAATAGGATCACAAATGGCACCCTGTCCTCACCCTTTGATTATGAGCTTAGTTGGACCAGCAGGTGACTCGATAATTATTCAACCAGTAATGTTCTTAATTAATTGGTATTGATTTGGGTGGTGGACTACCGGTGTATAAAACAACATCAAGTAATAAGTGGGTAAAGTCCCGATAGGCTAGGGTATTAACAGGATCACCAATGCTTTAATTCCCTATGATAGATTATAATTAGACTAATGGATGCTTTATGCGGATGCGTTAATCGTGACAGGATTATTCGTATCTAGGTCTTAGGAAGAAGAACCACCTAAGTCTTAAGAATGATATGCCGCCTCGAAGTAAGTAGCCATTGCTCTAAACAAACAAATCAACATTTAATCGGATTTAACATGGTTAATACAATTATCTATTATTTGGCTTATTCCGCTCCTTTATCTTGTGTTTATTTGATTTTGTGTTTATTGTGTTTAGAATTAATCTTTGTCACCATTAAACCTGTGCCAGTCTCTTAGGTTGAAAACCCCCCCCATTTATCACTAGTAAATATGCACATCATAGGTTTAACAAGTAATTAGACTAATCTAGATAGATTAAAATATTGATAGAATATTAGGTGAACTTTCGCTCTTAGTGTTCGACACCCTACTTACCGCGAAGCTACATCTTGACCGGGTACACTGCCCGTTAAAGTGTTGTCTTTAGGTTTGTCCGCTAAATATAAATGTAAAACTTGATAATCATTAATTATACACCACACGACGACACATCAAGTTTTTGGCGCCGTTGCCGGAGAGTGAATAGTTTAATCTTTATTCTTATTAGTGTTTCTAACCTTTAACTTCCTTAGTGTAAAATTAATTAAATTAATTCTGATATTTAATTGTGTGTTTAATTTATTGCATTTAATTGTGTGTTTAAATAGTATTATGTTCTGACTGATCACCTGATACGGCGTATCCACTAGTTGTATGCGGCGTATCTAACCTCCTGCTAAGAACGGCGTGTTGTTTTTGCAGTCTAAACGGCGTATCTGTTCTCCCAAACAATGCGGCGTATTCTGTAAACTCAATACGGCGTACTGCTATTCAATCGACTCATATGGCGTATACTGGTCAATAGAATACGGCGTTTTTGTCATCTGATACAGTACCAATATTTTGTATTCGGTTTTTTGTTTATTTTTATATGTTCTCTCCCATGAGAGCACATCCTACTAATCGTTTATGCATTATTCTCAGGAAACCGTTTGACAAAAAAGAATCGTTGTGACAACAATATGAAATTCTTCGCATTTAAATCCTTTATTTTACTAACATTTTGAGAAAGCGGTGTTTGCTAGGAGACAATGTCAACCAACAACGACGCGAGGGACGGAATGAAAGGTAATACTAACTCCCCGATAAACGAAAAGCATGAACTAAAAATAATGGATGGATTTCCTGAATATACTGGAAACAACGCTTTCAATTGACAGGTACGGAAAAACAGACATCCACACTCCAGACCATCCACCACCATTCCCTATCATTTTTTGGGATGGCTTGTGGGACATGGTGGGATGTGGTTTTTTGGGACTTTTTTTTGGGGTGTTGGGTTTTGTGGGACATAATCGACCAATCAGTTAAAATACTGAAAAATAAAACCAAATGGATCAAAATTCCTGGTGTAGATAAGAATGAGCTTCGATTACATGTTTTCTCAAAGTCACTTAGTGGAGATGCTAAAAAATGGTGGAGCAATGAGATGGTGGAGCAATGAGATCGAGGGAACAACCATCGGTTGGAATGAAATGTGTAATAAGTTCTCCCATAAATATTACCACTTATCCCATTTCTGCAATAGTAAGGTACCGAATGACTTGGACAACGGCACGGATTACCTTGAATTTCTATACTGGCTAGCACTAAAATTTGACAACTATTGGGAGATTGACAAAAACGCCCAAAACGGGTTATGGGAATTTTATGTGAATGAACGTACTAAGGGAACGATTGGCGACCTCAACGATGAACCACGTAACAAAAATTACAAAAAGACATGCTCGGATTCATTTTATAAACCATACTTAGATGCACATGATGGAAAAGATATCTACGAAATTATAGACAGGGAATATTCTCCGATACCAGTTCCCGCTCGTCGTGACATCAGCAACCCAGACGAGCTATGCAAAACTAAGGAATTCACGGTCATATGATATTCGATGGGGCTTGATGAAGAATTCATTGCTGTGGAACCAAGCAAAATAAGCACTGTGGAAAGAACCCCTGGGAGCATGTCTTGCATCTACCACGACCTCTTCAACAAAAAAGATCACGGGTGGACCGTGACACGCACCAATTGATAAAGAATGAAGAGTTGGAAAAAGGTCAAACTTAACGACCAGCTGAAACAAAAGTGCTTCCCGGGAGACAACCCGACTATTTTTAAATTGTTTGTCGCATTTAATTGTTTGAATTTAATTAATTGTTGAATCTATCTTCCCAGACAGTACATACGGCGTATCGAACCCCTTAGGATACGGCGTATGTATGTCTGGACGTTATCAGTATTTTAAATTCCAGTATTTAATTTCCAGCATTTAAATTGTTTTCACATGTTTACATACGGCGTATCCTAGGGTGTGACAACCGTGTCTTGAGCCGGTTAGTCAAACCGATAGTGTTGACCTAAGTATATTATTATGTGTTATAACTATGTGTTTATATGATCTTATGTGAGTTTGGTTATCAATCTATGAGCGTGATCGTCTCATTTTGATTGAATTTATGCTTAATGTGGGAATTTCATTTTGTTTACATTTTTGTGACAATGGAAATGATAGTATGATTTTATGTGTGTACGTATTATTTTGTGTAAGTATTATGTATTTACGTATTTATGTATTAGGAATTTGTGTAAGTAGAATTTAAGTCTAGAAATCTAGTAATTAGATTTTAGTAGTTATTAGGTTAGGAAAATAAAATATGAAATTAATTTATTTTTATAGTCATTTAAAACTAGTTTTATTTTAAAAAGATGTCAAAATAAATAAAGGTTTTTATAAAAATATCAAAATTAAGGGGTAATTATGTAAATAATAATAATGAAAAAAAATAAAAAATATATATAAAAAGGGTTAATCGGCCGGTTAGGAAAAGAAAAGAAAAAAAAAGGAAATTGAGTCCTAATCTAGTTAGGAAAGTATTTTGGGATTATCTTAAACCTTATTATAAAGCTTATAAATACCAAAAACCCTCCTCCCCTTGTGTTCTTGTTGTTCCAACCGAATTTCTCAAGGAGAGAAAATTTTTTTTATCAAGTTTTAGAGGTGGTGATTTGTATAATCAATTCAAGGTTTTAGGTAATTCTTAAACCCTTTTCAATTAATTTTTTTTAGTTTTCTTGTAACAATTAAGTGATGGAATTAGGGTTTATTAATATTTTCTATAAATCAAAGTAATTAACTTAATTAGAAGTGATTAGGGATAAATTATAAGCATTTTGGTGTAATCGGTTAGGTCTAGAACGCATTAAAATAGGAATTAGGTTTGAGCAGAATTTTAGGTCATGTTGTTCGATTGATATCTCAATGATGGTAACGTGTTTTATTATCAATCTTATGTCCATTGATAAGTTCAGAGAGTCTAGTTTCCAAAAACTCCAGCCCCAAAAGGTTTTGAGGTCGGAAAGTTAGTCAAATAATTTTTTGCAAGAAAAGTTGTCAAAACAGTAAATTCGGGTCAGATTTGGGTCAGATTTCGAGGAGTAAAACCCCTACTTAAAATTCAAATTAGGGTTATCCAAAAATCAAAGGTCATATTTTAGGTGTCTATTAACTCCAGTTCGAAGGGCTAGCGTTAAAACATTTTCTAAGTATTTTTAAGGACATCAAACTTTTTGGTGTGCGTTCAGATCTGAATCTGAGTACTTTGTAATGATGAATTTTTATAAAATAGTTTCACTTAATATTATTTTTAAAAAGAAATCACAGTAGCTCACAACACATTAAAGAGCTAGGGGATGTAAGGAGAACCATCAAGTAGGTGATTTAGTATTTTATTTGTGGTCATAAAGTGACTACAAAATTCAGTCAGAAACTATGAAATTGGAAGTTAATGGTTAAGGTTATATAAAGTATGAAAATGATGTGGGTGATGTATTTAAAGGATTATAAACTTAGTATAAGGTTTAGAAGTCCATCATAGGATTGTTACATTGGTTGATGCATTTAGCCTAACCGAGTGTAACTTGTGTTTTTGTTGTGTTTAGATTGTTTGCAAGATTCTGTCAAGTAGCTGAGCATCATGTGAGTTTCATAGTCCCATTTTACTATGTTTTCTTGGAATGGAAATGATGCAAAATATGTTTTAAATGTTTTAATTGCTGTGATTATGTGGTTTATTCGACGCATGGACTTTTATGTAGCTATTATATGTTATGTGCTAAATGTGATGACTTCGGGTAATGTTCCTACCCATGACTGTGAGACGATTACTGCGGGTAATGTTCCTACCCATGACTGTAAGACGAACTTTGTGGTTTGGATCGGGGGACACGTTCTGTCTTAGTGGCGATTGTTTTAGACGAATGCATGTTAGCCTGTATAATAGTTAGCTTAACTGTCCTGCCATGTTCTATTTTTTATAATTACAGTAATTGATTTAAAGTTTAGATTGTGTGTCGTAAACCTATGAATCTTACCAACCGCTGTGTTGACGTTTTTAAGCATCATTTTCAGGTGAGCATGTTGAGGGTTTTGAAGCTAAAAGTGGCTAGGGAGACCTTATAAGCATCATTTTCGGGTGAGCGTTATGAAGGTGATGAAGTTAATAAAAGTGGCTAGAGAGACCATTAGGATGGCATTGGAAGTTCTTATTTGATTTTATTTCATAATTGTTTGCATGAATTCTTCAATGTTATTAGATCTTATAGGGTTTTGATACATTGTATTTGTATTTGATAGGTCACATGAATCTTGAATCTATTACTCATCATAATGACTGCATAGAGGAGATTAGTAGAGAAGGAAAGTATTTGAAATTCAAAACATGTTATAAAGGAGGGAAAATGAAAGAGTTTGTTACAAAATGCATCACCCTCTAATGAAGATTAGAGGGGTATTTATAGGTGAGGGAAGCCTCCTTCCATTCCTTATTTTCCTAACTTGTCACATCTAGTCCCTAGACTTTGGTAATTATGCTATTTCATTCTTTTAGCATAATATTCCTTATTACAAACTACTTTGACATTATCAAAAGAAACACTATTGACTTAAATAATAAAAAATCACATAATCGACACTTTTAATGATCCTAACAATCTCCCCTAAGGGTAGATCTATTCAGGGCGTTCTCTTTCTTATCCAAGTGGTTTCCATTCAAGTACATCTCCTATCTTCTCATCTGCCTTCGATGCTTCAATATTTCTTCAATCTCTTCTTCAAACAACTTCAAGTATTCTATTTTCATCTTTGATGAGATCTTTTTGTACATATCCATACTTGACGTCTATTATTATAGCTCTTCAAGACATTCTAATACTCTATTTAACGTTGCACACGAAACTTTTTTGATTTATGTATGTAATCATCACCCGTTTCTTTTCTTTATTATTCTTGTAAATAATTCATGCACAGGCTCATAGATTATGGAGAACATATCATGCTCTTCAAATTCCTGAGGAAAAAAAGTTATTGTTGGTGCAGTGACGATTTAACCTTTGTTGATTAGATTTCATTCCAAAGTTGGAAGTCATGCACTCTTTCCCATTATCCAATGAATTCTATGAAGGAATGATAAAGACCATAGATACCCTATAATATGCATAATATGGTACCTTGCCATTAATACATCAACAAGTAGTTATGTCCTCATATAGTTCTTGTTAAAATTCTTGTATTCAGGGTCGGTATTGTATACGATGCAAATCTTTAGCTATTCTTTGCAACAATCTCTGTGATTAACTTGGGTTTCATGGCCCCAATTCCAATATGTCTTGATGATTGAACGATTTTTGAGTTTGAATAAATCTCTTCCTTTGGTTTTCCAGGCTCTTTCTGTTTCCTTATGTAAAAGATCTTAGCATGAGGATTCTTACAATGTTCAACACCATATCGAGCATAAGGATTGAATTTCTTTACAACTTATTCACCAATCTGGAAGTTCGTTTCTTCTATTCTTCATCGTTGAGATAATTGCTGGATGGAAACTTGTGAAGTGACAAAAACTATCTTCTGGGTCCAGAATTTCCTTTCTTCAAATACAAAAGGACTTTATTAATCAGAGATAATGCTGGAGCTTCAGGATCTTTTTGGCAGCTATGAACCAATGGTGTGGTCTTTCGTGGATATAGAGAGACAATAATTTCTTTTCTACTCTCCCAGACAATGTCAATCTTCAAGAAAATTCTTCACTGATCAATGTGATATTGATGCTCCATATCTAGCAGAGTACTCATCTTTGTTAGGATTATGTTTTCTTAACTTATGTACCGAAAGTACAATAGTTAGTATGTAAGTTATACTTATGTACGACAGTACAAAGTAGTTAGTACTGTTAGTTAGTTTTAGTAACGTTAGTAGTAAGCTTAGGTTAGTACCGTTGAGATGATATTTTTAAAAGTTTATATGAGATATTTTTAGAAAAAAGATATGTAAGCCTTTTAAGGTTATCCTTGAGATATAAAAGGAACCCTAGGCATAGTTAGGACACCAAACATTCTACACAAGATAATAGAATATACAATATTCATAGTTAGCACATCTTATTCATCAAGAACACATTAAATAAAGTTGTATTACAGCTTGTTCATTGTTCTTCTTAGTACATGTGTTTAAGATTGCGATTAAATATTGTTTCAGTCATTGTTTCTACTTAGTATTTGTATTTATACTACTAGATATCATCCTTTATAGGATGCAAAAGATCCATTCTGTTTATTCATGCCATCACGTGAGTATACTGAGCTTGAGAAACTTGAGTAAGAAGAACAGATAAAATCAGTTATTCATCTTCCAACCAGACAAAACTAAACAGTCAGGAACACAAGGTGAAAATTCCACCACCACCACCTCCACAAGAGGGACACAACAAACACCACAAACAACAAAACTCCTCACTTACAGTCTCAACCTCAAGCTGCCTATTCTCAAAAGGGAGTATATGACTTATGGGCTATGAAGATAGAACAACTATTTGGCTCATACAGACTATCCAATTTGGGAGGTTATACAAATGGGAAATGGATCCTTGTCAGTCACAACTGATACAACAGGGACAAAATAAAATTTTGCCTCTAAAAACAGGAGAAGAAATAGTGGCCAGAGAAACAGAAAGAAAAGCAAGGAACACTTGCTTATGGCCATTCCAGTAGATCATCTTGTAAATTCCATACAGACTGACTGATGCAAAAGATTTGTGGAATGCCACAAATCCAGATTTGGTGGAAATGAATGATCAAGAAGATGCAGAAGTACATTTGAAGCACTGTTTGAAGGATTCAATTATCCAACACAGATGGGATTCTAACAAAGGCTATGAGAGATTCAAAGTACTTCTCAGTAAGTTAGAGATTCATGGAGCAGGTGTTCTTCTGAAATGCAATCAAAAATTTCTAAGATCTCTACTTCAGCTTGGTTATCAGTTTCCTTTAATTTTGAGGAACAAACCAGGTTATGGACAGAAAACCCCCCCCCCCCCCCCCCCCCCCCCCCCCCCCAAACTCTCAGTTTTGTGACTGTACAACAATCTAAGAGTTCTTTGAAATTGATCGTAAAAGCGCTCTACTGCTTTATCCTCCAACTTGCAAAATGTAGCATTTGTTTCTATGAAAACACCAGCAGTACTAATGTTAGTTAGTAGCGCTTATGGTGTTTCCCAATATTCTGGTCACAATTCAAAGCTTTGAACAAACCTCATCATAATTCCTTGCTTGCAACGTCAATCTAGTTGTCCTCAATGGAATTCTATTGAGGGACTTTAGGACCAGTTGATGAATATGACCTTGAAGAATGGATTTAAATGGCAAGTGGCAATGATATCCATGAGAATCAAAGAAGTTCTACAAGAAGACTGGTAGAAAGCTAAGTTTGATGCAAAGTACACCTGTTGCTTTTGATAAAACCAAGGTCGGAATGCTACAACTGCACAAAATAGGGCATTTGAAAGGAGAGTGTAGAACAAGGAAGATAACAGGAGGAGGGATGGATGGAATTCTAGAAATAAAGATGGAAGCAGAACTGGAAAGAAAGAAGAGTCTAAAGCAATGGTGACAGTTGATGGAGAAAGTGTTGATTGGACAACTCATTCAGGAGATGATGAAAATTATGCTTTCATGGCTAGCAACAGCTCAGGATCAATCACACAGGTAACTTCATGTTCAAATGAGTGTAAAGAGTCTTATGCTAACCTTAAAAGACTATATGATGCTCAGAGAGAGGAACTTAGTAATGCTAGCGTAGAATAAAGGTGCTTATACTCAGGCCATTAAGAAAGCTGAAGCACAGTTAGTTGCCCATCAACAAGGTCAACTTTGGTTAATGAACAAAAAATCAAATTTATGAAAGAGATTTTGATGATTTAAAACAGATGTTCTAAACATACAATAAGGAAACTGTTGGCTAAAGCTCAAAAAGAAAAAGATGATTTAGAAGTAATAGTAGACAAATGGAATCATTCTTCAAAAAATCTTGGTAAAATTGTAAATTCTCATATGAGTGCCAGAGATAAATTTGGGCCTTGGGTTATGGTGATTACAGATATAGTGGTTGACTTTTGAGTTATGAAAATGAAGTTTTGCAAAGAGTCTTTATGGGCATATAACCAGTTGATTTTGAAAATCTACCTTTGCATAAAGGCTTGGTAAAAATTCGAAATGCAAGAATCTAGTACCTCCACCCTATGACAGGGAATATTTGAACTCTGGACCCCTGATATTGAAATAGATGAATCTCACAATATAAATTGTCAGCAAAGACTCACAATGAATCTGAATCCAAAACAACTGAACTTGATACTTGTGACTCTTACATAGTACAGAACCTTCTTGATTAGTATCTGAAACAGTTGTCAATGAATCAATTGTAGAGTTCATACCTAGGTTTGGTTAGATTGCTCTTATCATTGAGGTGTTTGAATCAGATAGTGTGATGAGTATTGTGTCAGTACACAACAAGGACTTGATACACCCTAGTTTTTCTAACAAGCATAGTTAAAAACTACTAGGGAAAATGTTAAGGAATCAGTCAACACATAGTCAAAAACCTAGGTTAACAACAAAGAATTAGGAATGGGTTTATTGAGAGAGCATGTTTGTTTGTGGGAAGTTTTAGTCATGTATAAGAGATTGTTGATTTATCTTCTTTTTATTTTTTTTCCATCTTATTTTTTTTTTGTATGTAAAATGGCCTTAAACATAGTTGAACTTAACAAAAACAATATGATAAGGGTAATGGTTACATGGGGAAAAGGAAACAATCATGGGAACATATTTTTGTTAAAGGGTAAATAAACAAATTTTCAATTTTCTACCTTGTAGCACAGTACAAACCAAGATCTGGGGATAACATTTCCAGTTAATACTGCTAACAGCTAGCATCGGTACTAAACAAATTTTAGTATCTGCTAGACAAAATGATAACAGACATACAGTACTCACTAGCAACTTGCTCTGAAAGTTTAATACTGTTTTAAGCCCCATTGTGAATGGTGTTAGCAGCAAATGTTTTTCATAAAAACTCATCACCATCTACAAGGCCATTTAAAGGAACAACAGTATAAAACAAATTTTCAACCAAAAAGTTTTATCTGTTAGGTAAAACAAGTTAGTATACTGTTTGGTGTGGAAAATGGGTTTATGCTGTTAAAGTCTCTAGCAGGTTGTAAAAATGGAGACACCAGGATACAAACAAGAATATTATCTCCAAATACAAGTGGTGGATCTAGCCTTAGAAATTATTTCAACTTTCATAGATCCACTAGGCAGACTCATGACTAAAAAGGCTGGGTCCCTAAGAGTGTCTTTAATCTCTTTCTTTAATTGTGCTGGATGAATCCACATAGATCCTATACAGAATAAAGGAAATCATGATAGCGGATGTTTAAACGGCACATGACAGGGAAACAATGCTTCCGTACTTGTCTGACTTTCAAGACTTTAATGGTGGGCCTGTTGCACTTTGGATGGTAGTAAAGGTTTATATACCGTAAGGGAAAATAAAAACTGGGTAAGTTAGATTTTGAGGATGTAAGCTTTGTGTAAGAACTTCAGCTCCATTCAATCTCTTTTTATGTATCACAAATGTGTGACAAAAAAAACAAGGTTCTGTTTATGACTTGAATGTATTGTTTTGTCTCCTGGTTGATTTTAAAGTTTACATGATGATGAAAATAAAATTATTACTTTAAAGTCCCAGACAAAACAATATGTGTACAGTTTTCTATTTAGAGAAAACATTTGTTCCTTTAGGAGGTTTGGCTTGTTTTAATTGCAAAGGCTACAACTGATGAATCTAACCTCTATGGCATAGGAGGTTTTAGGTCATGTAATTTAATAAACCTGAATCAGACTTGTAATGGGAAACCTTTTGTAAGAGGCTTACCCTACAAGCTTTTTCAAAATGACCACACTTGTTGTTGCTGTCATAAAAGGAAAGCAAAACAAAGCTTTCTTGTAAGGGCCAAGTTGTAGTTAGATCTATTAGCCTCACTATACAACTTATTCATATGGTTTTGTTTGGATCATACAATATGTCAGAAGCACCCAAGAATCATAAGACCTATTGTTGGTTTCACTGATGATTTTAGCAGATTTGTTGGCCATTTTCTTAAAGAACTAAGGATGAAACTAGTGCAATCCTTAAGGATCTTGATAAGACAATTAGAGAACCCAATTGAATCAAGAGTTAAGACTATTAGTGTGATAATGCGAACATAATTAAAAGAGGGATGTTATTGGAATTCTATAGTTAAAAGGATCAAGAGGATTACAGCAATGCCAAAATTCAACAACAAAATGGAGTTGCTTGAGAGAAAGAAACAGGACCCCTTATTGAGGCATCAAGGACCATGCTTGCGAGATTTCTATTTTTAACTACACTTTTTGGGCTTGATGAAGTTAGTACTCGCTTGCAAATGTTCTAAACAGCTGGTATTGTGACCATGCCTCATATAGACACCTTATGAACTTCTTAATTGGTAAAACACCAAATTATAAGTTATATTAAGACCTTTTGGGTGCCTTGTGACCATTCTTGAAACACCATAGACCACTTGGCAAGTTTGCTTCGGGAAAATATGATTTGGATTTTAGATTGGGTTTATTCTATACAACGCAACGGCTTTTTTTTTGACGTATACAATTTTAGTCACAAAAAAGAGTTGAAGAAAACTCGCACATCAACTTCCTTAGAGAAAACCCAATGTTTGCAGGGAATAAAGGACAAATTGGCTTTTTGACCTGATTATTTGACTGATTCTATGAACTGTCATTCTGTTTGATCTGAGATTCAAGCTTACACTTTATGCAGTGGTCAACAAGAATCTAACCAAAATACAGGCACAAAAGACAAAATTGGTGTTGGGGATTCTGATAAAGTAGTTGAAACTGAACAAGACTGCTTTGAACTGCCAATATGGCATTCCTATTTCCACAAGATAGGATTAAGTACAAGAGAGGAAGAACAAGTTTTTCTAGATCATCTTGCAAGACTTTCAAATGGCAGAAAGGAAGCTAATGAGGAAGTGAAGCTATAGGTAGAAAGAATCTTGACAAGAACTGAGAAACTTGGTTAACCTAACGGCAGAAGCTGACTTAAGTCTAGCTAGTATAACATTTTTAGTACTGTTTTTAGCAACAACAATCTAAGCTAGCCTGGTAATAACTTTGTTAATTAAAGTTAGCATACAAGTTAGTACTGCCGTTCTAAATCAACCAAATTATCAAGAGTTGGGACTAATGTAATACCTCAATTTGAGGATTATTCATGAAGATGTATTTTTACTGATGGTATCTTAATCTCATCATCTTATGATATGAGGGTGCAGTGAATGACTCACAATTTGGAAAAAGTTGTGAATGTTGTCTATTCCCACATTTAAGAACTAATAACTCTCATCCTTAAGCAATTATCCTAGGTGATCAACATCAGCAGTACAAACAAGAAAGCCAAAGTAATAAAAGTTCTTTATGAAGCTCATGCTTTTGTTAGTTATTATTCAAAAGACAAAGGAGGCAAACAATCATATGGACTTTCTTCATTGTTTATTTGCCTTGTTTTCTAATCTCAACATAACCAGAAGATTTCAGAAGCTCTTGAAGATGAAGATGGGTTGATGCTATGCAGGAAGGAATTGTAGCAGTTTGAGATTCAAAAAGTTGATCCTAGTGATTTGCTTATGGGAAAAAGGTCTATCTGTACAATAGTGGGTATTTTGTACCAAAAATAAGAAGGATGAAACGAGGAGTGGTTGTAAGGAAACAAGCTAGATATGGTTGCTCAGGGACACAGCAAGAGGAAGGAAGTAGACATATGATGAAGTTTTGCTCCTGTGGCTAGGCTTGAAGCCATAGGAGATCTTTTTAGCATTTGCCTCAATCATTATGGGCTTTATAGTCTTACAGATGGATGTGAAGAGTGCCTTTCTATTATGGCAAGATTGATGAAGATGGTATATGTGTCTCTAACCACAAGGTTTCCAAGATCCTACGTATCCAGAGAAAGTCTACAAAGTGGTTAAAGCTTGTATGGAGTTACATCAAGCTCCCAGAGCCATGTATGCTACTTTATCACATCTTCTTATTGAAGATGGACTACAGAAGAGGGACCAATTGACAAAACTCTCTTCCTAAAGAAGCACAAACATGATATCATTTTACGTCAAGTTCTATGTGGACTGATATCATCTTTGGGTCTACAATGAAGTCATGGTGTGATGTATTGAGGCTTTGATGTAAGAGGTAGATTTCAGATGAGTTCAATGGGAGAGCTCACCTTTCTTTCTTGGCTACAAGTCAAACAGAAACCAGATGGCATTTTTTATTAGCCAGTGATATGTTGTTGCTGAAATCCTAAGAAGTTTGACTTTGCAAGTGTTAAGACATGCCAGTACTACCATTGAGAACTCAGAAGCCTTTAGTAGAGATGAGGAAGCCAGGTGCATGTTGATGTCCATTCTATAGGTCAATGATTGGCTCCTTAATGTAAGTGACTGTTCTAGGCTGACATTATGTCTTGCAGTATGTGCTTGTGCTCGGTTCAAGTCACTCTAAGAACCTCCTCATTTAAGTGATGTCTAATGAATTCTTAGGTACTAAAGGGTGAACCCAAACTGGGCCTTTATTTTATTTTTTCGGTTATCCTAGAGAGGTTCTTTATTTGACTTGGATTTCCTACTCTGATAGTGATTATGCTAGGTGCAAAATCTTGACAGGAAATCACACAACTGGAGGTTGTCAATTTCTTGACAGGAGGACTTATTACCTTCGGCAATGCAAAAAGCAACCATTGTGGCCACTTCAACAACGGAAGTGGTTATGTTGCAGCTAGCAGTGCTGTGGCAAGTTTTATGGGATTAAAATCAATGTTAGACTATGGTTCAACTTCTATGTACTCAAAGATCTATTGATATGAAAGCACCTTTGGCAATGGTTAAGAATCCAATATATTCCATTCGAAGTCAAATGCATATTGGCTAATTAGCACCACTTTCATACCGAGTTGCATATGCAGAAGTTACTCATAACAGGTGCTTAAGATTCCAAACAAATGACAATGTAGACTGAATCTACTAACCTAAGGCATTTGATGTTAGCAGATTTCAGTTCTTGGTTGTTTCAATTGGGATGATAAATCCATAAGCTACATTGGTTAAAGGGATGAAGTTATGAATGGGTCATTGTGATGAAGAGGTAACTCCCAATAATGGCAAATCAAAACTTGTTCCCAGAAACCCCAACATACACACACAAATAACTAGTTATGAGCACTTAATTCAACGGTAACTAAGTTACAGAAGTATGAGGATGCTTGTCAAGTTGTATCGTGCTTGGATTCAGAGTAAGAATTCATCTTGTGAAAGCATTTTGAAGAATGAGATTATGTAGACCATTCAAGGAGTATTTGCATGTGTGGTTTCTAACCACCAAGAGATGTGTCTCTGTCAGTTTGACACAAAGGGGATGCATACCATTGGAATGGTGCTGTAACAAAGGTATAATTGGTTAGATAGTATGTGTTGTTGGGTGAGGAGAGGTTGGTTGTATTCACATGAATTGTGGAGTCATGGTTAGATGGGCTCAAGTGGTTGAGTTTTACAATTTTTTTTCGTTGTTGTTTGGATACACATTAACTATGGTGATGCTTGGTCAACACTTTAAGAAGATTTAGGAGTCACAAGAGGAGTTACTTGATGTGCTGAAGCATTCATGATCTTCATTGTTTATCTTTGTTTGGACAAAGTTAGTACCGATCCATGCAATGTTGAGTACCGCATGGGCAAAGTTGTACGCTAAGAGTCGTTAGAGAAAATTTACCGCAAGGGTACAAAGTGTAAATTGGAACGTTTTCTTTAAAATTAGGTCTTCAAAACCTATAAGAATCCATCTCAATCGCACACTTACTCAAGCAAATTTCTCTAACTCACATTCTTCATTACAAGCCCTAATCTCTCTTACCGACGATCTCTCTCTTCAAATGCAACAATGGCTGTATTGAGTCCTGTCCTAAGCATAACATGATTCCTACTTGGAAATAAGATCTGTAGGGGAAATGTGAGTTTCATGATGTATTGATTTTCTTCGTAGAAGTTATATTTTTCATGTGCTAACTGTTAGTCCTGTTGTTTCGCGACCACTTATTAGTTGAACAGTTGTTGGACGTCTGCTAAGTCCAAAACAATCAACGAATGTAAGGTACATAACTGCCAATGTTGCTGGAAAGGTTGTGTCTATCTCTGAGCGCATCCATCCGAACTGATTTATTTTTTATGATGCTGATGGGACGACACCATTACCAAATCAGCTATCTTTAATGCTATTCAGCTTTAGGGATATGGATGGGGATTTAACTGTGGTTAAATTTTAATTAAAGAATTGTTTCACCCCAATCGGGGGTTTCTAATTTCAACTAAATACTAATCATTGTTTAAGTTCCAAAAGTACATCTTGGGATCAAGTTCCTACAAATATTGCCACAGCTGTAATTTGTTTAACCACTACTCAAAAATATAATTTTTCTAAACTAATTTTTGATGGTATGCTTAGACATCTAGAGGCTAAAAAGAAGTTTGTAATGTATCCTCGTTTTATTTCTATATTTTTAGATAGACAATTAGCTAATATAGTTGTACCTTTAGATCACTTCCCTGTAAATAGTTTAACTAGTAAAGTTTTTTCTTTTATGATTAAGAAGGGGAAACATTTCTCAGGCAAAGTTACACCTTTGTTTGATACTATGTTGGTCCAACCAGCACAGGATGAGGGTGCTTCCTCAGAAAGACTATCTGTTGAACAACCATCACCCTCTCCTACTCCCACTGATGAAATCCCAAATGAGTCACTGCCTGGACTCATTCCTTTGCTAAACATTTTGTTTTGTGTATGTGGTTTCTCTATTGTTGACACCATTGTGTTGTGACGATACCCATGAAGTTACGCCTCGTGTTTCCTCCTTGGCGGGGTGTGACATAGGGTTTAGGATACGGCGTATTGTAAGTTGTACAATTGTGTGTTTAATTGTTTGCCTGTATTGTAGGATAGCGGAAGTACAAATTGCACGAACGTCTTCTAACTTTCATGCAGGACCTTGCTGCAAACGGAATCGACTTAATGGTATAATCTGAAAATGCCACGTGTTGAACTCTGATGGGCATTCTGAATCCCTTATCAACACGCTTTTTGCTCAAACACTCAAAATGAAGAACCATCCGGAGCAAACTATCAGGAGAGTTTCCTCGTTCTAACTCTTTTCCCTTATTATTTAATTGATTTATCTATACAACGAGGACGTTGTATAATTTAAGTGGGGGGATGGAGAATTAGAACATACTTGTCCTTATTTTCACAAATAAAATGCTACATGCTTAAATTAAAAATGCTTAAAAATGGATCAAATTAAAAAAAAAATTAGCATACTTTTTGTGAAAAATCACTAGTTACATTACCTCGCGCACTATAACCCTTAATGTCAATTTGTGAGAATTAAGCCTATCCGTTTCTAATTGCTTACTAAAATTCCACAAAATATGAGTGTGTCGATGATGTAGTGGACTTTAGAACTTGGCCTGGTATATCACTCGAGACCTCAATGATGAGTACTATGGATTTAGATGGAGTAACATGCTTGACTGGTAGATTAAACCAAAAAGCCTACATGTTGTTATATTAACTAACTACACTGGTTAGTTAACCCCCGTGTAACCCTTCGCTTACTCTCGCTTTTAGAGTAAGATACCCCTAGAATAACCTGCTGAGCCTTTCCTTTCTTTTTTTCACACCAGTTAAATTGTTTTGTTTCACCTTTACACCTTAGTCTACCGTGTAGATTAAAGCCTATTTTGATCAATGTTGCTAGTCGCTTTCGTGTAAAGTTTTGTAGTTCCTGCGTCAAAGTGAAATTTTTCTATCTCTGTAATGGTCGGGAAAATTGCACAATGCAATGGGAATATTTTGTAGCTCGTGTATTTTGCTACTTTCGCGATTATATGTTATGTCCGAAGAAGAAAAGTTCAAAGGAAGAATTAAGCCGGACAAATGATGATAGTGAAGACGGTGAAATTACACCGAGATTTATGATGTATTGTAAAAAAAATGTTGAAAGAAAGATAGTCGGTTCATTGAGCTTATACCGATGAAATTATTTGAAAGGATCGATTATTCGTTGATACGTGCAAAAAAATCAACGATGTAAAGTGTTGTAAAAAGTGGCCGATATCACCACTTATTTTGTAAAGTATGTAAAATTCAGGATGTAAGAGAAGTTGACCGTTATGTGAACGCCAACTTAGGTTGTCATTGTCATTTCTATGATCGAGGCATTTGTTTATATGTTCAAGTCTTTGTCATGGAACGGTCAGGAAAGTCACTAGCAACCGCACCTTATTTGTTGGCTTTAATATATTTGTTTTGTATATTTTATTTAACAACCATTTACTTCCCTTTCCTGATAACTAACCTTAGGATCTACTCGAATGAGGATGTGTACGAGCATGGATGTCTATTCTGACGACGACCTTCGGTGAAAGTCAGAAGCTCCATACCCTATATCATTCTTCATCCTAAAAGATTGTAGAATGATTAACCCTAAGCCTATTTATAAATTCCCAATCTACCTTTTGACTTGTTACTCCTTAGCTCTAGTGGTGGAGATGTGTATCTTTGCCAAGCCTATGATACGAAGCTAATCACGACCGAGCAAATGAGCGTACCACTTAAATGTTTCACCCTAGATTAGTTGAGTGATCTGAGTGTTTTCATTTCCATATTTCGTGAGGTACTTGGTTTTGTACAAGTGATTAGAACAGAAAAAAGCTTAACGGAAAAATCCTTAACCTCGGTTGGGATACATTTTCAAAACCTTTCTAAAGTATACTTGAGGACAAGTAGGATTCAAGTGGGGGATATTTGATATCATCAAATAACGTCACATTTTACCATCATTTATCCCATACATTTTACCCACTTTTATATAATTATTGCAAGATATTGGTACTTAATTGCTTAAAGTTTATGATTGCAGTAATTATGGAGTAATTTGTGAAGATGAAGCTAAAAGGCGCAATTCTGGAGATAAAACGAAGACATTTGAAGAAAACGGTTATCCGCTACCATACGCCGTATCCAGCAATGAATATACAGCGTATCAGCGCCAGCTCATTACAAGAATACGCGTAAAGATCAATTCCCGATTTGGCGTATCACTCTTAACCCTATACGCTGTATGCCCAGCTGGTCGTCAGTCAAAGATATGCAGTTAATATGATTGATGGCAATTAATCTTGATTGATTTGATCTTATCGCGAACTCCAAGGAAATTAACCTCATACGCCGTATGCACCTCATCGCATACGGCGTATCCAGGCTATTTTCAGACACTATAAATACGAGGTTCAAAAACGAGTTTCAGTGTGCAAAAATTATATTCTTCATACCATACACTCTGAAGTCGAGTTTTCCAAGAAAAGGAGCAGCCAAGGTCAAGCACCAACCACAATTCCATAGAAGACATCGTGTAATTCTTACTTTCTTAATCATTCGGTTTTTAATTGTTTGATCACGCTTGTAAAATTACAATGATTGTGGGCTAATACCCTCGAGTATTAGCCATGTTAATGAAGATTATAATGTTTGGTTTGTTTTAATCTGGCTTACTTAATTTATCATTGTTGTTTAATTATGTTTGTCGCCTTATACTTGTTTATGTGCTTGTACATGCGACCTATCATTCAACTGGGTCTAGTGAGACTTAACACGTAATCTAGATGACGGGATAGCTCTCCATGTTGTGTTTTGTATGCCCGGACCAATAGGATCACAAATGACACCCTGTCCTTACCCTTTGATTATGAGCTTAGTTGGACCGGAAGGTGACCCGATAATTGTTCAACCAATATAGTTCTTAATTAATTGGTATTGATTTGGGTGGTGGACTACCGGTGTATAAAACAACATCAAGCAATAAGTAGGTAAAGTCCCAATGGGCTAGGGTATTAACAGGATCACCACTGCTTTAATTCCTTATGATAGATTATAATTAAACTAATGGATGCTTTATGCGGATGCGTTAATCGTGACATGATTGTTCGTATCTAAGTCTTAGGAAGAAAAACCGCCTTAGTCTTAAGAATGATATGCCGCCTCAAAATAAGTAGCCATTGCACTAAACAAACAAATCAACATTTAATCGGATTTAACATGGTTAATACAGTTTTTTATTATTTGGCTTGTACCGCTCCTTTATCCTGTGTTTATTTGATTTCGTGTTTATTGTGTTTAGAATTAATCTTTGTCACCATTAAACCTATGCCAGTCTCTCAGTCTGAAAACCCCCTATTTATCACTAGTAAATATGTACAACATAGGTTTAACAAGTAATTAGACTAATCTAGATAGATTAAAATACTGATAGAATATTAGGTTAACTTTTACTCTTAGTGTTCGACACCCTACTTACCGCGAAGCTACATCTTGACCGGGTACACTACCCGTTAAAGTGTTGTCTTTTGGTTTGTCGGCTAAATATAAATGTAAAACTTGATAATCACTAATTATACACCACACGGCGACACATCAATACACATCTCCACCACTAGAGCTAAGGAGTAACAAGTTTATAAAGGTAAAATGGGTTTTTATTATAAGGCTTAGGGTTGATCATTCTACAATCTTTTACCAAAAGTACCACACCAACAAGGTAGTTGAATCACACATACATGGCCGTAACGACGGATTAGACATGTGTGTTCGATCACATCCTCATTCGAGTTTAAACAAGGTTTAGGATGAAGAATGATATAGGGTGTGGATCTACTAACTTTCACCAAAAGTAATAAACCAACAAGGCAGCTGAATCATGCATACATGGCCGTAACGACGGAATAGACATGCATGACTCGATCACATCCTCATTCGAGTAAAACCCAAGGTTAATGATTAGGAAAGGGAAATAAATTGTTGTTAAATAAAATTCACAAAACAAATAGACTAAGTCCAAACAAATAAGGTTGCTAGACACTTTTTCCCGACCGTTACCATGAAAAAGACACAACTATATACAAATGTCTTGATCATTGATCAAAAACAACAACCTAAGTTGGCGTTCCCGTAACGGTCAACTTCTCAATCATCCTATACTTTACATACTTTTACAAGACAAGTGGCGATATCTACCACTTTATACAAAACTTTACATCGTTGACTTATAAGACGTATCAACGAATAATCGATCCTTGATATAATTCCTTCGATAATTCTTAATTCTTCGGACGTACCAATAATTATGATGGTAGTAAAAATACATGAGTTTTAACTACTTTTTACATTACCATTTGCAATGTGCAAATTTCTTCCCAACCATACCAAAGATAGAAAATTAACACAAGACTCGGGAAATACATACTTTACACTTTAAGAAACTAGCAACTGATAAATGGACTTAATCTAACAAGGTAGGCTAAGGAGTAAAGGTGTAACGAAACAAACAGTTGGTGTTATTCCTGGAGTTTCTCAATATCCGAAGATACGAGATTAGTATGAATCCTAGGAGATCTAATTGGTGTGGGGATTGGTGAATTCCTAGTCTCCTCTATAAGTTTCCCTTTCTCCCTTCTCTTTAATTCATAAACCTCATCAGTTATTTCTTCATCGTCATCATTTACATTTACTGGTATAACAACGTTAGTAATCTCCACCACTGGAGTCTCCTTAGTAATCTCTACCTCCTTGTCTTTAGTAATCTCTACCTCCGGACTTTCCTTATTACTCATGGGCTCTACCCTAGTACCGGGAATATTTGGTTCATCATTCCTAGGGATTGAACTATCATCAACAATATTCTCTTGTCCATCCACCATCTTTTCAATTTCTTCAGATGCCAAGTGCTCATCAACCAGTGCCACATGTTTTCTTGCTTCCTGCTCCTCACGACTTTTATGCTCAGTAAGACTAACTTGTAATGTATCTTGTAAAATCATCTCATCTGCTTTATCAACAGTTGGCACTGAAGCTGGTGGTGTAAGACGTGTGGATCTCCTTTCAGGAATACGAAGACGAATCACAGTTGATCGTCTTGGAGCACTTAACTCTGCGGCTTCCTTATCAGGGTTAGGTGACCTAGGGGCGCTAGTTGTCCTATGTGTTCTGTGGGTATACTCAGTCGGCTGTGACTGAGTCAGAGGAACATCTATCCCAAACACCTCCGCATACATCCGATAATGCTCCGTTTGCTTCATTTCATCAGTGATCATCCAAGCTGGTATCTGCATTCCAACTTTGTTTTTGTGTCTTCCTGAGTTAAAAATATTCTTCATGATATCATCATCTTGCAAGTTGTGATACATGTCTCGAGCACGTCTTGAGATGTCAGGAAAGATAGTCATGTAGTGACTGACAATGATCTTTGTAAATCTTGGATATGGAATCAAAGATGTTGGATGATGAAGCGAATAGTAAAGTCCTTCCCATAGTAACTCCGCATAATCCACATGAATGTTATTGACAAAGCAATACATCTCCAGAAAATCATACGCCGTATGGTATGGACGGATACGCCGTTATTGATGTCCTGGGGTAGACAGGACTCGATAAAACTAAATAACATTTGGGTGTCTCCTAGGAATGCACTTTTGTTTAACTAGCGAGAGTCTTTAAGTTTAGAATTTCTTCAGCTTCTCAACACGGTGCGCGTTAACCATCCATCCTTCGTCCATCATCCTCAGAAGATTTTTTTTTAAAATTCCTGGTAAGCTCGGCATGACTCTTCAATTGCGATATGTATGTTCATCGTGTTGTCTTCTTTTACTGCAAGATTTCGTCTTAATCATGAATGAATATATGATCATCTTGTTATCTTTTTATTTTGGTTGACCGGCACTCATGAGTTTCGATACAATACTATGTTCTTCTTCATGTGTTTTCGTTTTTATTTTTCCACTTCATAATAATTGTGGTAGTAATTCATGCTTCACATCATATTTATATAATTGGTTAGGGTTGGATCGCGTTAAAATAATAATTAGGTTTGGGCAGAATTTTAGTTCATGTTATTCGATGGATATCTCAATGATGGTAACGTTTTCCTTTATGAATCTTATGTCTATTGATAAGTTCAGAGAGTCTAGTTTCCAAAAATTCTGGCCCCGAAAGGTTAGGTCGGGAAGTTAGTCAAATAATTTTCGCAAGAAAAGTTGTTAAAACAGTAAATTCGGGTCAGATTTGGGTCTGATTTCGGGGAGTAAAACCCCTACTTAAATTTCAAAATTTGTTAGCCAAACATCATCGAAAGTCATATTTTGGTGTCTTATTACTCCGTGGAAGGGTGCTATAAAAAACAATTTCTAAGTATTTTTAAGGACGTCAAACTTTTTGGTCAGGTCCGAATCTGAGTACTTTGTATTGATGAATTTTTATAAAATAGTTACACTTAGTATTACTTTTTCTATAAAATCACAATAGCTCACAACTCATTGGGGAGCTATGGGATGTAAGGAGAACCATCAATTAGGTGCTTTAGTATTTTATTTGTGGTCATAAAGTGACTACAAAATTTGCCAGAAACATGGAAATAGTTGAAGTTAATGGTTAAGGTTATATAGAGTATGAAAATGATTTTGGGAGATATATATAAGGATTTATAAATTTAGTGTAAGGTTTAGAAGTCCATCATATGATTGTTACATTGACTTAGGCATTTAGCCTAACCAAGTGTAACTTGTGTTTTGTTATGATTAGATTGTGTGCAAGATCTTGTCAAGTAAGCTGAGCATCAGGTGAGTTTTATAGTCCCAATTTACTATGTTTTCTAGGATGGAAATGATGCAAAATATATTTTGAAATGTTTTAATTGCTGTGATTATGTGGTTTAATTTACGCATGGACTTTTATGAAGCTATTATATGTTATGTGCTGCATGTTGTATGATGTTGTGTTGGTTTTTGCCTACTTTGTGGGCAAGAGGTTTTGCCTACTTTGTGTGGGTATGAACCTGTGTGGATACGGTACTAAGAGTTTGGGATTGGGGATATCGTTCCTCTCCATGAGTATTTTTATGGTTTAGATCGGGGGATAAGTTTCGTCCCAATGGTGATTGTTAGTTGAAAGTATGTTAGCATGTATAATAGCCAGCTTATTTGTCCTGCCATGTTTTGTTTTTTTTTATAATCACAGTAATTGATTTAATTATTTGTTTGTGTCGTAAACTATGACTCTTCACCTAACCATTGTGTTGATGTTTAAGATCATTTTCTGTATGAGCTTTAGAAGGTGTTGAAGTATTAAATGTGCTAGAGATGAACCATTAGGGTGGCATTGGAAGTTCTCATTTGATTTCATTTCATAATTATTTGCATGAATTCTTGAATATTATTAGTTTCATTAGGTTTGTGAGACATTGTCTTTGTATTGATGAGACCCCTTTTTCATTAATACAAGATGCCGTTCTTTTGTTTTTGGTATTGTCATGACACATCGTGTCTTTTATATTTGGTTATGCATTTAGTGATTCTCTATAGTTGACATCATTGTGTTGTGATGATATCCATGATGTTACGCCTCGTGTTTCCGCCTTGGCGGAGGTGTGACAGATTGGTATCAGAGCCTTTGGTTATAGAGAAGTAGGTGGTTGAGCCTAGACTATAACCTAGGAGTCCTTCATATAGATGCATATTAGGGCCTAAGTGTTTAGTATTATAACTATTATGCTTTCCCCTAATTATATTAGCTTTATTATTTATTTTGTCTAACTTTTATTTAGCTATTTTGTCTACTATTACCTAATATGGTATATATTATTTACTTACTATTTATAGCTATGTCTCCCTTATCCGTAAGAAGTTTCGTTAGGGAACCATTTTCCTAATTGGACTTAAGCTCTATAGAGATCTAAAAGAGGAGCCAATTAAGAAGGAGCCTCTTATGGAACTAAAGGAGATAGGTTAGTTGATCGCTTGTCGAATGCTTATAGTAGGCATGGACCCGCGAATTCCGGTGACTCTTGCGAAGGCAAAGTCAAACCCAAGCGAGGCCCACCATAAGTTTATTCTGACCTCGTCATGATGCTATTAATTATTTCTTTCGGATATTTCATATTTTGGTGGCGCTGCGAGACTTTCGTTCTTTTATGTCGTTTCGATTTTATCTTTATATAAGTAAGTATTTCTTTGATGGAGCATCCTTTCTGTGTTATATTGGAGTGGTTTAAGATGTGCAATGTGGTATATGTGCTTATATGTGTGTTATCATTGAGAGGTGTAGTCTTGGAAGTAAGTACACGTGTGAAAGGATGAAATTATAAATATGGTGGCCAACATAATTATAAAGGCATCACATACGTAGACTTGTGACCATGATTGCATTAATCGATGTTTGCTTATTAATTGGTAGTGTAAGGTGTTATATTATGTGCGGTTGTATTATGTATAGTTATGAAGTTAGTAAGTTTTCCTTCTATCTATCGCTTGCGGATACCCCGGATACCTGTTAATTCTATTATTATGATTATTAAGTTTGTTCGTCTGCTCGATTATTCGCTCGGATATATAAATCTCATTTTAGCATCCTTTGTTTGTACCATGACGGTATGGATGATCTAACTTTTCTATTCGGCGTCTTGATGAATATTGGTTGTTCAGATCTGCTTCTTTTGATATTGGTATGTTCCATTGGTTCTTTCGTTGTATTGATTACTCGTATGAGTATCAAAATTTTCTTTTAAGCACTAATTGCTCCTAAAATATTAGTGCATATTATTACTCCGTTCTTTATATATATCCTTTGGTTTCGTAACATGTTGCGACATGTTAGTATCGACGTTTTTTTATGGTTTTTCTCTTTTGATCGCAAGTACAGATTAGTCTTTACGTTCTTCTTTTGGTTCGTAATGTCTTCGTATGAAATTCTCTTAAGCATGTTCGCTTCACTGTTATTCTGACTATATGGTTCATGGTACTTTCTTTCACTTTCAAACAATAAAATTTCGTTAGTCTTTACGGTATTTTACAATCTCTCTTGTTATTACGATGTCCATGTTTGAGTAACATATTTTATATTAATGTCGAATTATGAAAACTTTTTGAAGTATATCTTGATGGTATTTGGGGAAAACTATTTTGAAATTATTTTATGAATACAACACTTTTATGGAAATGTCTCTTTATTTTTATTTTTTTTAGAAACTATGTTTACAATAGATTTTAAAACAATATGATAATTGGTTAACGGACAAAACTATTTTTTTTATAATATTTATGAATAAGATATGATAATATTTTTTTATGCTTGTTTTTGATAAATTTTATAATTATAAAAAGGATGTTTAAAGTAATTTATATGGGTAAGATGCGACACACTGTTAAATATCTGCCTCTAGATTTTATGACAACCATGATTAAAATGAATTTTTATAAAGATTATATTTAAGACGATTTTTTTAAATGATTTTTAAAAAAAAATTAAAACGACTTTCTTTATTATTATAAATTGATTTTTATAAAAACATTATTTAGTTGGTTCTTTCGAGTAAAGTTAGTTATTGGTATAAGAATTCTATCTTTTCATTTATCAATCTTGATATGTATTGTTATTCGTTATGTGTTTATTTTGTCCTGGTACGCTTGTTGATTCTTTCGTTTGCGTTTTCTATCGGTACATATATTTTATCCTTCCTTTTAAGGATTCTTATGAACATTTGTTCTCAACTTATTTCTTATATGTGAAATCTAAGATGTTTTCTAGCCTTTGATTCGATTTCGTTTGCTACCCTATTCGATAGTTCGTAACCCTTAGGATTCGTTTGATATACATTTTATTTGATCAAGTCACTATTTGTGGGGAGCATCTATATTGGTCAAGAAGAAGGAAAAGTTGTTTGCCTAGTTTTCCAAGTATGAATTCTGGCTACAAGAAGTACGTTTTCTCAGACATGTGGTTAACAACAATGATATTTACGTGGACTCTAGTAAGATAGAAGCAATGAAGAATTAAAAAGTACCTAAGACGCCATCCGAGATATGATCATTCTTGGGATTGGCAGGTTACTACCGACGTTTCATAGTAAATTTTTCTAAGATTGCTAAACCTCTTACTTCACTGACTCAGAAGAATAAGAAGTAGGAGTGAGCCAAGGAAAAAAAACAAAAGAACAAGAGAAGCTTTTTCAGTGTTGATGGCAATTTGTGAAATGCACCAATATTGTCATTGCCTGATGGATCCAAAGAGTTTGTAGTTTACTGCGATGCGTCAAATCATGGATTAGGTTGTGCACTCATGCAAAGAGGCAAGGTAGAGAACGCGACAGCAGAAATGCTGCGTGGCCTGGACCAACTAATGGAAAAGAAGGAAGGTGGAGGTATGTATTTATTATGAGTTCCATTAATAGGTGATGTAAGGACATTAATGATGGACGAGGCTCATGCATCAAGGTACTTGGTACATTCGGGAGCGGATAAGACATACTATGAACTTAGAGATATGTAAGGTGGCCATGTATGGAGAAGGATATTGCTACATATGTTAGCAATTGTTTGAATTGTTTAAAGGTGAATGCTAAAACATCAAAGACCTTCGGATTTATTGTAACAACTAGAGATACCCGAGTGGAAGTAGGATATAATAACTATGGACTTTATTACAAGGTTGCCAAGATCAAGTAGTGGATATGATACGAATTGGGTAATAGTCGATAGACTGACTAAGGTAGGCCCATTACATGGTAGTACGTGAATATTTTAAAATGGAGAATTTGGAGAGACTTTACACTAATGAGATAGTAACAAGGCATGAAGTCCATGTGTCGATTATCTCAGATCGTGGTGGAAGATTTACTTTGCGGCTTTGGTAGACATTGTAGAAGGCATTGAGAACACGGATAAAACCTGCGTACGACTTATCATCCTCAAACGGACGGACAAAGTGAGCGTACCATTCAGACTTTGAAGGATATGTTGAGAGCGTGCGTGATTGATTTTTTTTACTCATCAACCCTTAACTGAGTTTTCTATAATAATAGTTATCATTCGGGTGTTTGATGTGCTCTATTTGAAGCGTTGTATGGAAGGAAGTGTAGGTCACATGTTCTTTGGGCTGAAATTGGAGAAATTCGGTCGATTGGACCAGAATTGGTACAAGAGACAACAAATAAGGTGATATTGATTAAAGAAAAGCTCAAAGCGGCTAGAGATTGCCAAAAGAGCTATGTTGGCAATATGCGTAAACATTTAGAGTTGAAGTTGGTGATAAAGTGATGGTGGAAGTGTCGTCTTGGAAAGAAGTAGTGCATTCTAGAAAGACAGAAATGTTAGCACTAAGATATGTGGGACCATTTGAGATCATTAAAGGGATCGGTCCTATGGCCTATTGATTAAGATTGTCTCAATAATTTAGTAGTATATTTGATGTGTTTCAAATTTAAAGTAGTATTGGACGGATGAAAATCTGCATGTGCATTTAGAAGAAATTAAGTTAGATAAAACTCTTCATTTTGTTAAAGAACCTATCGTGAGGTTAAAAGTTTAAAGCGTAGTAGGATTCCGATAGTTAAGTTTATTGGAACTCGAAGCGAGGTCATGAGGATTTCATAAAAACTAAGTATCCACATTTGCTCGTTGAGCAAGCTATCGTTGGAAGTACTAAGTAAAGTCGGACACATAGGGTTACTGGTAGACTTTAGTGCACCCTTAGATATTCTGAGGTGGTTTGGTTAATGTTATATTTTGAATAAAGTCGAAGTCGAGCTGATTCTTCAAAAACGTTGAGCTTTGTAACAACTCAAAACTTAGTTCCAAGACAGTTCTTGTTTAATGAGTTACGGGGTTAGATTATGAATGACGTTGTTACACAACTTAAGGTTTTTGACGAGTTTCCTCGAAGACGGGCGATATTCATGTAGGTGGATGTTATTTTTGCTTAGAGTTGTTATGTTGCTATTTGTACCCTTGTATGGCCAAGCAAAGTTGTAAGCAGTGGGTTTCCGATCGTGAAAGTTAGATGAGATTCAAAGCGTGACCCTAAGTTCACGTGAGAACCTGAGGACCATGTGAAAGCTAAGTATTCCCAATTGTTTGTTGATGATGATGTTGAACCTACTAGTTAAATCTCGAGACGAGATTTCTCTAAGGAGGGGATACTGTGACAATTGTGCTTTGTGCATGTTAGTCAAACCGTTGGTATTCACTTGAATATCATTATGTGTTATAATAATTATGTGATCTTATGTGAGTTTGGTTACCAATCAATGAAGCGTGATCGTCTCCTTTTGATTGAAGTTATGGTTGTTATGAGTATTTCATTTTGTTCACATTTTAGTGACAATAAAAATGATAGTATAATTCTATGTGTGTACGTATTTTATGTATATGTATACGTATTTATATCTTTAAGTGTTAGTAGTTAGTAAAATTAAAAGTTTAGTTTAAAAAATATAAAAATTTGAACTTAGTTTTATTAAGTTAGTAAAATAAAATTTGAAATGAAATTTATTTATAGTTATTTAATTTAGTTTTAATTTAAAAGGTTTAAAAGGTAGAATAAAGGGTTCTATAAAAATGTCAAAATTAAGGGTTGATTATGTAATTAATAATAATTAATAAAAAAAATACAAATAACATATATATATAAATTTTGAAATTTTATAAAAAAAATATATATATAATTTAGGAGTGTTTGTAGGCCGGTTAGGGGAAAAGAAAAAAAAGGAAACAAAATTTATGTTAAATTAAGATTCTATATAGTATAAATACAAATTTAATAAATCTCTAAATCACTTTTTTCTCTTCTTTTTTGTTTGTTCGGTCGATCCTTCAAGAAAATAAAAAAATAATTTATTATTCAAGATCCAATTGGTGGTTCGTGTTAAGTAATCGAAGGTTTTAGGTATGTTCAATAAACACTAATTGTTTTAACTTTCTTTTTAATTCATGTAACAATAACGTGATGGATAAATTAGGGTTCATAAAATCTATAAATTAATAATGTTAAACTTAATTAGAAATGTTTAGGGTTTAATTAGGGTCATATAGATGTAATTGGTTAGGGTTGGATCGCGTTTAAATAGGAATTAGATTTGAGCATAATTTTAGTTCATGTTGTTCGATGGATATCTCAAGGATGGTAACGTTTTTCTTTATGAATCTTATGTCTATTGATAAGTTCAAAGAGTCTAGTTTCCAAAAAGTCCTGCCCTGAAAGGTTTTGAGGTAGGGAAGTTAGTCAAATAATTTTCGCAAGAAAAGTTATTAAAACAGTAAATTCAGGTCAGATTTTGGTCTGATTTCAGGGAGTAAAACCCCTACTTAAAATTCAAATAAGGGTTAGCCAAAAATCATGAGTCATATTTTAGGTGTCTATTAACTCCAGTTCGAAGGGCTGGCGATAAAACATTTTCTAAGTATTTTTAAGGACGTCAAACTTTTTAGTGCGCGTTCAGATCCGAATCTGAGTACTTTGTAAAGATGAATTTTATAAAATAGTTCCACTTAGTATTATTTTTTCTAAAAAAATCACAGTAGCTCACAACTCATTGAAGAGCTAGGGAATGTAAGGAGAACCATCAATTAGGTGTTTTGGTATTTTATTTGTGGTCATAAAGTGACTACAAAATTAAGCCAAAAACTGTAAAAGTAGAAGTTAATGAGTAAGGTCATATAGGGTGTGAAAATGATTTGGGAGATGTGTATAAAGGATTATAAACTTAGTGTAAAGTTTAGAAGTCCATCATGTGATTGTTACATTAACTTAGGAATTTAGCCTAACCGAGTGTAACTTGTGTTTTGTTATGATTAGATTGTGTTATCTTGTCAAGTAAGCTGAGCATCAGGTGAGTTTTATAGTCCCATTTTACTAAGTTTTCTTGGGATGAAAATGATGCAAAATATGTTTTGAAATGTTTTAATTACTGTGATTATGTGGTTTTAGTTGACGCATGGACTATTATGTAGCTATTATATGTTTATGTGCTACATGTCGTATGATATCCATGGAGTGTGATCGTCTCCTTGGGATTGAGTTTGGATTTGGTTTTCGCCCACTTTGTGGGTATGAGGTTTCTCCTACTTCGTGTGGGTATGATTTTGCGTAGATACGGTACCAAGAGTCTAGGATTGGGGATATCGTTCCTCTCCATGACTATGTGACTAATTTTGTGGTTTGGATCGGGGGACACGTTCCGTCCCATTGGTGATTGTTAGTTGTATGCATGTTAGCATGTATAATAGTCAGCTTAATTGTCCTGCCATGTTTGTTTTTTTTATAATCACAGTAATTGATTTAAATCTTGTATTGGTGTCGTAAAACCTATGACACTCACCAACCATTGTGTTGACGTTTTAAGCATCATTTTCAGGTGAGCGTTATGAAGGTGTTGAAGTTAATAAAAGTGGATAGAGAGACCATTAGGATGGCATTAGAAGTTCTCATTTGATTTCATTTAGAATTTGTTTGCATGAATTCTTGAATGCTATTCGATTTTATTAGGTCTGTGAGACGTTATGTCTTTGTATTGGTGAGACCCTTTTTCATTAATACAAGATTTCTTTTTTTTGGTATTGTCATGACACATTGTGTCTTTTATCTTTAGTTATGCATGTAGTGATGATATCCATGATTCATTAATACAAGATTCTCGATTGTTGACACCATTGTGTTGTGATGATATCCATGATGTTACGCCTCGTGTTTCCGCCTTGGCGGGGTGTGACATCTAGAGCTAAAAGAGATCATCTATAAATCTCACTAGGACACACTGTTCAAATATATTTGTTGTTCACACACTGTGAAAACAAGTAATAACCTAAGAGTCCTACGCATTATCCTTATGATCTTGCCAGAACATCAGAGTGATACTAAAGTATTCACAATGACGATGGAAATCTTGCTTGAGCCAACATCAAACTAGCTCTTGGTAGGTGACTTGTGCGATTCTATTGTTGGATTATGAACAAATATAAATTATATATGTCCGGGAATTTATTCGAGCCTAAGGGAACGCATACGTTAATATGTAGAACAACGTATTTAATATATTAATTAGTGTTTAAACAAACGATCGTTAAATGTTTTAACAAGAATTATAGTAGTTATTAAACGTTAAGGGACTAATATGTAAAACCGAATAAAGGAAGGGTTTGGTTTGCCCCTCTTTCCTTATTGTCGGTTGAACCTCCTCTTCAAGAGGAGGTGGGATTGCTTGCTTGATCTCCAAGTATTGAGGGCTATATAAAGAGGTCTTGGGTCATTATTCACTACATAACTTGAGAATAAAAAAAACCCTAATCCCTCTTGCTCTTTTTCTCTATTCGTCCGAACCAAAACCCTTTGAGGCTTTCGGTTTTCTTTTCCTTCCTTGTTCGATCGCAGATAAACCCCACAAGGGTTTTCGTTTGTTGTGGTTCGACCCTCAAGAACTCGTTAAGGTTTTGATTCTAGTTGATTGTCAAGAAGAAGGTGATCGTTTGGTTAAAACACTACTAGTACTAGTATACACGTTGTTTGCTAAGAACGTATTATGTGTGTAAACTTAGAGGGATTATTCATTTGATCCTTGGTGGTTTCGCGTGGTATTATACACACGCGTATATTGTAGACGGTATAACGTTTATTGCTAAAGCAGTGTAACATTTTTTGCTAAAAGGTACACATCTTCAATCCCTTGTTAATTATAAGTTCTATACGTGTTTGATCTTTCCGCTGCGTACTCGTGATATGTTTAATTGTTAATTAGATCTAAAATCCCAACAGTGGTATCAGAGCCAACGTATATGAATTTGTAATTACAAGAATAAAATTGGACAAAATTAGGGTTCTTGATAGACGGTGTAACATTTATTGCTGTTTTATGCATCAAGATTCGATCTTAGTGCATCAAGATTCAATCTTTATTGGTTATAAAATTAATTAAATGAATTCTAGGTTGTATGGAATTTTATAAATAAAACTTGATGTGTTTAATTGTAAATTGATCGGTATTTATGTTTAAATTAATTGTTAATTTGGAATCCATGATAAATACATGCAATTTATCATGGAGGGATATGTGATATTAATCTAGTTAATTGTTAAAGAATTTTTATGCAAATATGATGATCAAGAATTAAAAACATAGACATTAAATTTATGTGGTTTCGATCCACGACTTTAAAAGTTAGGGAAGACATTGGCTATGTCTTTAGGGGCCTAAAAGATGATTAAATTTTATGTGCTATGTGGTGTATATTTATATAAGGCTTACGCAATCGATTATGTCAATGGATGTGGCCGTAGTTTATAGGACGAAGGAGCCTTATATGAATATATGCATGTTTTAAATTATTAGATAATTAGGATCATATCTTGATATTTGCATGATTTAATTGTTAAGTATTATATTTTTGAATAATTGTTATGTGAATTAGTTTTTTTGTTTATATTGTTTTATTTTAAGTTTGACTTGTGAGAAAATAAAAGGGTTTTTTGAAAAATAAATATAAACATAACTAATTATTATGAAATCAGATTTATTATGAACTATTTAGAGTTCATAATGTGTTTTCCAAATTAAAGTTTTATTTTGAATGGTAAAAACTGGATGCTATGGACTCATGGGAAGTACGGCTCATCCACTAGAACAAACTATAAGAGAAGTTTAAGGAGGATTTTTCTAAAGATTTCAGGTTTTTAATAAGCTTCGCGCTGGCCTGATTCTCCACTTCTTTGTGCGTTCGATTGGAGTTACCGTGAACCATTGCATGTCACTATAGTGTCATTATTTGACCATTCTTTAATCTTTATATTTGGAAACACATTGAATCGTCAATTCTAAAAGGTAACACTATTTATACATTAGATGTATAGAAAATATGTGATACCATAATAAATAACTTAATTGAGTAAAGTTTTTATTAAAATCTATTATACGAAGATGTATGCATGCTTCTTCGTACATATATGCCACGACAAATATCATACCCTTTTTTAAATAAGTTATTGCCATCCAATTTGTAAAAACACTTGTAGATGCTTTTTACTATGAGTGAGACGTATGTAGATCGTAATCCCAAGGTGATTGTACACTTTTTCGTAAGACGTTAATTTTACACAATCACGGTTTTTGATTGGACGACTTACTCGGTTTATTGGTGAGACCTTAAGCTCGAGGCATAGATGGGATAAACATGCTTACTAGAAAATGTTTGTCATTGAACAACCTTTACCCGAGGTTCCTACTGCAGATTCCAAGGCACAAGTGTCGTCGCAATGGAATGCAATTTATGATGCATATAATGAGGTTACTTGTCTTATACTCGGTAGTATGACTCCTGAGGTTCATAGACAATTTAAAAACTCCTTACCATATGACATGATAAAAGAGCTTAAAGCTATGTTTGAAAAACAAGCTGGAGTGGAGAGGTTTGACCTAATCTAAACTTTATTCTTTTTTTTTTTTTTTTTTCCTTTTTTTTCCGCCACTATACTAGTCCAGCAAGATGAAGCTCCAGAATTAATGGGCCGTACCCACATTTCACGTCCACACCATGAATCGCACTTTATGACTCTCGCCCATAGAAGATGTTTTTCTCGAGCATATTAATTTCACACCTTTAATCATTAAGCCCCTATCAAAGCGTACAAACTGGATAACTCGAGACATCCTTTTTCTTTCGACGTAATACATTATCTCTTATCCACGAAGCTTTATTACTTCCAAGATCATGACCTTTGAAGAAACGACTCCGAATAGATTCAAGTCTTTGTGAGAACACTAGAGGACTTTGAATATCGACATGTAAAATTATAGACATAGGAATAAAAAAATTACATGTTTTTTATACCACGATTGTAATAACCTAATAATACATTACTAAAGCTTAATATAATTTATTGGCTAACAAGTTGATTGGTACATAAAATTTTGAAAATACGGGACTGCACCAACGGGTTATCCGGGTAATCGGAGTCGCCACGGTTCGGCTTAGCCAAATTAATTTTGTCCGAATACAAAACGGAGAGGAATACGGTCGAAAAAACAGGTTTGCACTGAGATACTTTTTTTAAATTTCCTATGTTAATCGTTGTCATTTTATTGTGTTGGAGTGTTAACTTTAATCAATGGTATCACACTGCAAGCGGAGATACCATGCTTGTTTATAACAATTAACATAGATACGTTCTTTTAAGATTAAGATTTTCAAAAGTCTTGGAAACAAAATTAATAACTAAAACTTGTTAGGAAGGTTAGTAAATTACGGAGTATTTAAAAATGATTGAAAGTTTGTTAAGATATGTATTTAATTTTCTTATTTCATTCCATGAAAACGTTTTTTAATGTTATTGATTAACGAACTCATTTAATGACATTTTAAAGTTTGGGCATTGTTACCTTTTTTCATATGTTGTTATAACTTAACTAATTTGATTAAAAATTGCTTTTCATAAACATTATAAATGGAGTTTAAAAGTAGTCAAAATCACTTCTTCAACACATATCCATCATCTAACTTTATATAATCATAATTTACAAGAATATAAGTTCTAATCGTGAAACTTCCCAGGACATCTTGTTTTGTGGATAGACTAGGCAGGGTATCTCTGCGCACATGCGGGCAGCGGGGTACATGTAATCAATTTTTAGCGAGGCGATATTTTTGATTACAAACTTTTAATTGTGGCAAGATTTAAGATATCGATATCATGAATTGTAGAACGTCAAAATTTACTTGTCAATAAGCATTATTATTGAATTTTTGAGTTAATGGTATAAACTTTAATTACTTTAAATATGTAGTAGAAATAGCTTGTACAATGTGCATATAAATAAGTATTACTTAAATAATTAATAAGAAAGAGATACCAATCTATTTTATATGTAGTATAGATATAGATTAAAATAGTGTCAAACAACTTTTTGATGGTAATTATGTACTACACTTTCTAGTTATAAGTGGGTGTATCAGTTTTATCTATATCTAAATCTATATATCTATACTCTTTAATAAAATAAGATTTTGTACAACCATTTTAAGCTACAAGCATTAAAATCGTAATTAATAAAATGATGTAAATTACCTTAATTAGGTAGTTTTGTACAATAGATCGATGCACTGATTCTTCTCTACTCTTCTTTGCCCATTCTTCCTCTACACGTCTCAATTCACCATATTTTTGTTAACTCATTAATACCAAAATTCAATTCACTATTCAAAAATCAAAACCAATTAACACCAATTCAATTCACGATTCCTCCTCTACAATCAGTTTCAATGGAAATTTCAATTCAAAATCCCCTACGTCTGTTCTTGACCCAACCAGTGATTTCTATGCTATCCACACCGTAAAATTGATAAGTATTGCATCTATTTTGATGTGTTGTTTTTTTATAATCAATAATATTGTGTTTCGATTCAATTCATAATATATTTTGATTTGACAGATTTAAGTTAATTGTGTTTTCGAAAAACCCTAGAATAGGAAAATGGTTTATACGGTTAAATATACATTCTCATAACATCTATATTTTGTATTTTGCAAAATTTATTAGGGAATTTCACCATTTATGTTACTTTATTCGTGCACCTAACTCTTTAATGAATTTTTTTAAAAGACGATACATCCACGTTTATTATTTTAATGAGAAATGATACTTAGGCCTAATTAAATAGACCTAAATAGTAGCCTAAAGATCTTATTGTAAAAATTTAAAATGTTTCGTATCAAATTGCCGATCAAGTTAGACGCAATGTGAAAAGTGTGTATACAACATTTATATTCACTATAGCATAATCATAATATTAACTTATATCTATGGCACAATTATCATCCAAACAATATAAGCAACCATTCACACACATATAGATATGATGCAAGTATAAATGTAAAGCGATAGCGTAAATAAAAATGTAAAGCGAAAGGTAAAGGAAATGCAAACCGGACGCGATGATTTATAGTGGTTCGGTCACGAAGCACCTCTTCGCCCTACTCCACTCCCCGAGTACCCAACTCGAGAGTTACTTCACTAGTCAACAAGCTCCCTTTAGGCGGAGAAAACCGTACACAACTTAGCTTACACCAATTTCTGACACTAAGCGAAATGTCGAGTTCTAATCCTAGCTAGAACCAATCTATCACAACAAAACACACCACTTCACGACAATTCACAACTTGGCTTCACCACACGACTTCTTCTTCACTACACGACTATTCTTCACTTCACAACTTCTCTACCCTTCACAACCTTTCTATACTTTTCTTCACAACTTCACTTCACTTCACTAGACACTACCTTGATCACACCAATCTAACACTACTTACTAAGATCATCACGATCTAACAACTATACACACCATGATCACCACGATCTAACTATTGCACAAGTTTGGAATACATGGACTCGATCTATACATTGTGAGTGTAAGACATATCACGAATGCACTAACTAAACTACATAACTTCGTATCTTAATGATAACGAAAGTTCTTCTCTTGCACTTGGAGGAATAATCTTGAATAACTTGGAAACAAATGCTTAAGATTAAATGATCAAAGGAATGGAAGGGATTTATAAACTGATTTATAACAGAAAGAAAGTGTGTGCAAAAGGTGAGAAAATCAGTGGGAAATAGTCTAGTATTTATTGGCAAGTTGAGACAAAAAAAACACGTGGCCGGTCCCCTTAATTAGGGTGCCGGTCCCCTTAAAATTAAGGGGGCTGCCCGTTATAATTATGGGGGCCGCCCAAGCCTGACGCTCCCTTTTTTGTCTTTTCGGGGGGAGGTGTTTTCTGGAATATTTCTAGCCGTTTTTGGGTAAAAAATTTGAATTTAAAATACTTATTTAAACAAAACATTTCTTTTAAATCTAAAAATGTTTTGTAAAAGATATAATAATGTTTGTGTCATTTTTATTAAAAATATGAGGTGGTTTGGAAAAATAAAAAAGCTCAACCTCTTTGTTTGAAGCTTTGTTTCACCTAATTCGGAAAGAGAACAATAGACTTGCAACTATAGTTCAAGTTTTCGCCCGATTCACCAAGGAATATTTAACAAATTAAAGTTTGTTTGTTCATACCTTTAGTGATTTACGTCGGGTGCGAACTTAAATTTGTTGTTGAAGAAAACATGAGACGTCAAAAGATGTTGACGTATGAATAGATTATTTGTGATTAACGAAACTTTGGGAAAATAAGCATAATTAGTATATACTTACACATAAGCCCTAAATGCATCTATATGAGGGACCCTTAAGCTATAGTCTAGGCTCAACCACCTAGTTCTCTATAACCATCAGCTCTGATACCAATCTGTCACACCCCGCCAAGGCGGAAACGCGAGGCGTAAACAAGAATGGATATCATCACAACACACGGTGTCTCTATAGAGAATACTAAAATGAAAGCTAAAGTAAAGCAAAGACACATAGTGTCATAACAATACCCAAAACCTAACCAAAAATCCAAAAGGCGTCTTTATTGATGAAACGAAAGTTCTCGCCAATAGAAAGACATGCAACAATTATTCAAATTCAATCAATGCAAAAATTCAAGACAAGAAATAGAAATCTTCATGACATCCTATGGTCTCTTACTAGCCACTTCTTTCAATCTTATTTCTATCATGCTCACCTAAAAATGATGCTTAAAACGTCAACATAACTGTTGGTGAGAGTCATAGGTTTAAGACTCACATTATAAACTTTTCAAAATCAATTACTGCGATTATCAAAACAATATAGGACAATTATGCAACATATGAACTTATTCTAACATGCAATCCACATACTAGGTAGGAACGTTACCCATGATCCATTACAACAACTAGGTAGGAAAGTTACCCCCGATCCCATTACAACAACTAGGTAGGAACGTTACCCCCGATCTCATATGTCACTTACGCACCTAAAAGTCTACCAGCTGGAGCTTATACTTAGGGCTGGACCAACAATACTGGGCAGGCGTACCCCTCCGATCCTAATTCACTATTATTGAGTAGGCGTACTCCCCGATCCCAAATCAATAACACTTGACATGTCTATATAGAACATGCAAGTAAACCACATTCAACATGCAACAATAAGTCATATAGCAATCACATAATGTCCACATGAAAGCAAAACACATAATCACAGCAATTCAAAACATTTAGCATCATTTCCATCCCAATGTAAAAACATTTAAAAGTGGGACTATGAAACTCACCTGATGCTTAGCTTCCAAAAAGGATCCAACAAAACTTCACAAAATTTCACGAACAATCTAAACAATTAAACACATTATTAGCTACCATCAATTAGGCATTCAACCCAATATGATGTAACTTCAACTATGATGGATACCTAGGCTATCTATCATAGTCCTATAATCATTTAAAACCTTTACTCATTCTTACATATTTCATTTATACTTAAATGCTACTCCTTAAACTTTCTGATTTTAAGCAGAATTTTACTCTTACATGCGCGCCCTAAACGCACTACTTAAACACTCCCATAATTCAAACCAAAATTCACCATGCTACATATATGTCCTATGAACCTCTCATAGCTCTCCCAAAGTCACTACCCTTTTATAAATACCCCTTAGAAATTCATTAATCCAAAGTGTTTAAAATTCGTCCAGAATATGACCTTCTAAAAGTATGGCATTAATTACCCAACTTAGACCTCACTATGACCTTAGCCAAAATTCAGAGATCACACACAATATATGAACTAACTTCCACGTGACTTAGAGCCTCTAACTCAGTGTCTAAGTATTTTTAGAAAAATAAAAACCAAAACTGAAATTCGTTACTGTTTTACACACTGATTTTGTAATGACCATTTGACCCACTTCCCGACCATAAAAACTTATGAGGCCGACTTTTCTAGAAAGTAGACTCTCTGAGGTTATCTCCAGTATGTTGTAAATTATTTATTTGATCTTTTATGACCGAGTTATGCTCGTTACAAAACTGCCTAACTTTCTGCAGTGAATTAAACATCTAATTCGAGTGATCTAAGCCCTAACGCATGATCATATCGCTAATTTAATTAATCTAATGATTAACCTAACATTATTATAACATAAACTTACTGGATATTACTAACCCTAATTTATAAAACTTAATTTAAACCCTAATCCATCATAATTAAGTTACTAGGATTATAAACAAACTATAATTAAAAGATCGAATCATACCTTAAAGTGAAACCCTAAAAAAATTTCGTCTTCTCTCTTCCTTCTCCTTATGGCCGGTCGAACTAGGGTATGGGGAGGGAAGGGATTCATGAATTATATATATAGGCCTCCTAGTAGAGTTTTAGTTTGAGTCTAATTAGTTTTAGATTAGGATTAGGACTTTATTTCTTTTTCTTTTCTTTTTCCTTTTTCTTTTTACCCTACTCGGCCGAAATATATATTTATATATATTTTTTTATTTTTTTTTATTATATATTTACAATTAAAACCTTAAGTTTTTATAAAAACCTTAATTAATTTGACTATACCTTTTTGCATAAACGCAGTTTACTACCTTTCTAAAAATAACTTTTCATTTCCAACCTAACTTTCTAAAAATAGAAATTTTACATTTTCTTAATCTAACACTTAAACGCTAAACCTATCTTAGATAACTAACACAAAATACGTATACGTATATATTTACTTACACAATTAACTTGCAAACGCTCAATTATCAACAATCATTTCTTTGTCATTAAAAATGAACGAAATGAACTCAACAAATTTTCCCATCATTCTAATCTCATTGAGATGATCACACTCAATAGATTGGTTACCAATACCTCATAAACACATAAAAACACATATAAACACATAGAATCACATAAACCATACTTTGCAACAGACACATAAGTCAACACTAACGGTTTGACTAACCTGCTCAAGTCATGGTTGTCACATTATCCCCTCCTTAGAGGAAATCTCGTCCCGAGATTTAACTAGCTCATTCATCAGTACGATTAACAAACAACTGAGGATACTTAGACTTCATACAATCCTCGCGTTCCCAAGTAAACTCAGGGCCACGCTTGGAATTCCAACGAACCTTTACTAACGCTATCTTACTACGCTTCATACTCTTAACTTTACGATCCATTATCTCTACGAGTTCCTCAACAAAACGAAGAGTTTTGTCAACCTTTATTTCCTCTAATGGCACATGTAAACTAGCATCTGCCAAACATTTCTTCAAGTTTGAAATGTGAAACGTATCATGTACCCCACTTAATTCCTCCGGCAATCTCAATCGATAAGCCACAAGACCGATCCTTTCAAGAATCTCAAATGGTCCTACGTATCTTGGTGCTAACTTTCCCTTTTTCCCAAAACGTATTACACCTTTCCAAGGTGATACTTTCAACATCACTCGATCTCCTACTTCGAATTCCAATGGTTTGCGTCTATTGTCAGCATAGCTCTTTTGACGATCTCTTGCTGATTTGAGCTTCTCATTTATCAACACAACTTTATCAGTCGTTTCTTGAATCAACTCAGGTCCAATCAAGCTACTTTCTCCAATCTCAGCCTATAAAACAGGCGACCTACACTTCCTTCCGTATAAGGCTTCAAACGGAGCACATTTTATACTCGAATGATAGCTGTTATTGTAAGAAAACTTGGTCAGTGGTAGATGAACATCCCAACTACCACCAAAATCAATTACACACGCCCTCAACATATCCTCTAAGGTCTGAATCGTACGCTCACTTTGTCCATCCGTTTGGGGATGATAAGCCGTACTCATATCCAACCTTGTTCCTAATGCTTTTTGCACAGTCTGCCAGCAACGTGACGTAAATCGTCCATCTCTATCCGAAATAATCGACACTGGAACTCCATGTCTCGCGACTATTTCATCGACGTAGATCTTCGCCAATTTCTCAGTACTATAGTCTTCTCTTATAGCTAGGAAATGAGCTGACTTAGTCAGTCTATCGACTATAACCCAAATCGTGTCATTCCCACTTTTTGACCTAGGTAACTTAGTGATAAAATCCATAGTGATCTTATCCCACTTCCATTCAGGTATCTCAGGTTGTTGCAGTAAACCCGAAGGCCTTTGATGCTCAGCCTTTACCTTTGAACATGTCAAACACTTACTAACATAAGTAGCAATATCTCTCTTCATTCCCGGCCACCAATACCTATCTCGAAGGTCATAGTACATCTTATCAGCTCCCGGATGCACAGAATACTTAGACTTGTGAGCTTCGTCCATGATTATCGTTCTCACGTCTCCTATCAATGGAACCCATATACGGTCCATAAAATACAAACTCTTACCCTCCTTCTTTTCCATCTGCTGATCTAAACCATGCAGATTCTCCATAAGTATATTCTCTTGCCTAAGTGCCTCGCTTTGGGCTACCTGTATCCCTTCTCTCATTCCAATTTAAACAGTCATTGCCATGGCTCTTACACGTCTAGGTTTCAACCGCTCCTTCCTACTAAGTGCATTGGTATATGCTTAATTACACATACCATTTTCCATTAAAAACGGACTTAAATGACTAAAAACGTACCAAAAATACATTGTATTTGTATGTTTTGCATTTGAATTGTGCAGGGACGGATATTAAAAAAGAAAGCCAAAAATGACAAAACCGAGCACGGAATGGAAAAGACAAATCGAAGCCAAAGTCAATCAAAGTCAAAAGCCAAACCTCAAGTTGTATTTCAAGGGCTAAAATTGCATACCGGGTGAAGTGTAACTTTAGGGGCCAGTTCTGTCAAGCCCCTAAAGTTGTATCATAAAGGGACGAATTTTGCAATTAGTATGTATAGGTTGAAGGGGCAGTTCTGCCAAACCTCCAAACCTATATTATCGCAAGGACGAAATTTGTAATGAAGATATATGAGATGAGGGGCCAAAGCTGCCAACTTGCCCAAAACCATTTTTCCCGCCCAAACAAAACCCCAGATACAACTCACGGGTGTCCTTACCTTCTTTTACCCTGCAAACCATTCAACATCCTGGATAAAACATTTCCCCCTCCTCCACTATCTCCGCCAGCTTTATAATTGCCATGTTGGCAATCCCTCACCATTTCCAAGTAATTTCAATGGCTAGATTGACTCAAAAAGAAGCACAAGAAGATTGAATGGCTGAGATTACTCTTATCAAGTCCCTCACACAACTAAAACACCATGGAAAGCTCTCACAAAAGAAGCACAGTTGGAAGACCCAAGAATGAAAGACTTCGGCTATAAATAGAGCCTTTTGTAAGCCTCGAAGGCATCCTAGATAATATAGATAACTTAGCTTAATTTTACTTTCATTGTCATTTTATTTAAGTCATTTTACAGCTTTTACTTTCAGCTTTGTAACGCTTTCGAGTTTTAATGCAAATTTGAGGTTTTAAGTCAATTTACAATTCCAAGTGTTAAGCTTCTTAATTGTGTTGTTTTGTGTTTAAAAAGCTCTCAATACAGCTTATTTATAAGCTGTTTTCATTAAGTAAACTAAAAAGGCTAAATAGTTAAGAAAAAAAAATCAAAATAAAAATCGGGAACGTCGGTAAAATGGTCATTACAAAATCAGTGTGTAAAACAGTGACGAATTTCAGTTTTGGTTTTGATTTTTCTAAAAATACTTAGACACTGAGTTAGAGGCTCTAAGTCACGTGGAAGTTAGTTCATATATTGTGTGTGACCTCTGAATTTTGGCTAAGGTCATAGTGGGGTCTAAGTTGGGTAATTAATGCCATACTTTTAGAAGGTCAGATTCTGGACGAATTTTAAACACTTTGGATTAATGAATTTCTAAGGGGTATTTACAAACGGGTAGTGACTTAGGGAGAGATATGAGAGGTTCATAGGACATATATGTAGCATGGTGAATTTTGGTTTGAATTATGGGAGTGTTTAGCTTAGTGCGTTTTAGTTCCCTTTGGGGCTGAGGTAGAGTAAAATTCAGCTTAACAACCAGCAAGTTTAAGGAATAGCATTTAAGTATCAATGAAATATGTAAGAATAGGTAAAGGTTTTAATTGATGATAGGACTATGATAGATAGCCTAGGTATCCATCATAGTTGAGGTTACATCATATTGGGTTTTGAGATGTGGATCTTAATTGATGTAGCTAATAATTGTGTTTAATTGCTTTTGTAGCTTTGTTACTGTGGTAGTGATGTTTGTGAAGTTTGGTTGGATCTTTTTGGAAGCTAAACATCAGGTGAGTTTCATAGTCCCACTTTTAAATGTTTTTACATTGGGATTTGTGATGTGATTTGTTCGGTTGGGAGTGGTCTTTACTACTCAACTCAAACCAACTGAAGGGTTGAAATAATACCTACTGAATTGTGTGGAAAGGCTCCATGGCTTAGTGATCAATTGGAGTAGTTTGTGATGTGATTAGTTCGGTTGGGAGTGGTCTTTACTACTCAACTCAAACCAACTGAAGGGTTGAAATAATACCTACTGATTTGTGTGATACGCTCCATGGCTTAGTGATCAATTGGAGTGGGTTTTGTGGTATGCTCCATGGCTTAGTGATCAATTGGAGTAGTTTGTGATGTGATTAGTTCGGTTGGGAGTGGTCTTTACTACTCAATCAAATCCAACTGAAGGGTTGAAATAATACTCAATGATGTGTGGTCCAGGCCTAAGTATAAGTTCCAGCTGGTAGACTTTTAGGTGCGTAAGTGACATATGGATCGGGGGTAACGTTCCTACCTAGTTGTTGTAATGGATCGGGGGTAACGTTCCTACCCAGTATGTGGATTGCATGTTGGCATAAGTTCATATGTTGCATAATTGTCCTATATTGTTTTGATAATCGCAGTAATTGGTTTTGAAAAGTTTATAATGTGAGTCTTAAACCTATGACTCTCACCAACCTTTGTGTTGACGTTTTAAGCATCATTTTCAGGTGAGCATGATGGAAATAAGATTGAAAGAAGTGGCTAGTAAGAGACCATAGGATGTCATGAAGATTTCTGTTTTTATTGTCTTGAATTTTGCATTGTTTGAATTTGAATAATTGTTGCATGTCTTTCTATTGGCGAGAACTTTTGTTTCATCAATAAAGACGCCTTTTGGATTTTTGGTTAGGTTTTGGGTATTGTTATGACACTATGTGTCTTTGCTTTACTTTAGCTTTCATTTTAGTATTCTCTATAGAGACACCATGTGTTGTAATGATATCCATTCTTGTTTACGCCTCGCGTTTCCGCCTTGGCGGGGTGTGACACCACAGTTACGTTTAGCGTATGCAACAAGCCTTTAAACCCCTCGTTGTCCCGAGTGGACAAGTTATAGTCTCGTGAGGGTTTCCAGCGAACACACCCACAAAGTTTGATATATTCTTTTTGGATGCAGAAATTGAGATACGTGACACACCGACAGAATGCGTGACATACTTAAAGACTGCAAAGTTTTTTTTGTTATATATATATTTTAGTTTTTTATAGGTTTATTATTATTTACGATTACTACTATTATTATTACTATACTTAACTCGATTTAAGATTCCTTAATGATACAGTTTAAGTGGGAATAATTCACTCTTAAAGCTTGAGGATATGGTATTTTTTGAATATATTCACAGAATGGATATTCTTTTGTTTTTACCACATGATAGCCCTTTTTTGTTGTCTTAATAGGTTTATCTTTTTTTATTTTATTGTTAACGATAATAGGAGGTGGTGATTCTTTTTGAGTCTTTAAAGGATCGTCAGACATTCCACTCCCGGTGAATACGACATTCACTTGCTCGATGTGAGCTTGAAGAGGAGGTTGTGGTTCAGTCCTATCGGTTTATTCTGGAGATATGTTTTAAGATTTCGACCACTCATCCATTTTTCTTTCCATCTTTTTAATTTTAATTTGGAAATTCTTTTCATTTTGCTATTTCATTAAAATCATATCGTTAACATTGTTTTTGAAAAACATATTTTTAACTCTTTGACCATCCAAGAATTTGGTGATTGATTTTTCAAAATCAGTTTTACATTGAGGTTCTTGGTTGACAATTTTGGACTTTTTGTTGGGTAAAACACCGGTGGTTTTACCATCGTCTCTGGTAAAAAGTTTATCATGAACAGTTCTCATGCTACGGATATATCTTTGAAATCTTCGAGATCATTTCTCACATCATTGTTTAATTCTGTGAGCGATTTCTCAGGATCATAAGGATCATGATGGGATTGATGAGAAAATGAATTATGAGAATCTTGGTTTTGATAATCTTCAGATCAGATGTAATTTGCTTCATGATGTTCACACATTGGCGTGTCATTGTTCATGTTGTTTTTAGAAGTGTTTCCATTTCTAAGCTCATTATATTTCTCACACATACCATGCAATTCTTTATTTAACCTTATAATTTGAGGATCCATAGCCTTCAATTTTTCCATATATCAAGAATTATCAATCTTACTATCACCTCCATCGGCGAAGGAAATAGATTTTCGATGATGTTTTTTTTAGATTTAATGGGCCAATCATGGTCGAAAAGGACTTTGTCCTTGAGAAATTAAAAAGCTTGATTTGGACTTTTGTAGAGGAAGACTCCTCTGGCTGTTACATCTAGGATTCCTTGAGTGGGTTCGTCTAGACCGTGATAGAATATTTGAATAATAGTTCCTTTGGTCAGACCGTGCCCATGGCATTTTCGAAGCATGTTCTTGAGTCGTAACCAAGCGTCAGTTAGATTTTGACATACAAGTTGAGAGAAATTTTTGATTTCAAGTAAAAGACGGTTAAATAACAAAGGTGGAAAGAATTTGTTTATAAAAGATTTTCTCATTTGTTCCCACGATGTTATAGACTCTTCATTAAGTTCGTTAAACCAGGTTTTAGCTTTATCGCACAAGGAAAAAGGAATTATTAAAAGCTTAACAGCTTTACTCTGCGTTTCACCGTATCTGAACATGTTGCAGATTGCGAGAAATTCACGGATGTGGTCATGCGGATCGGCCCGCAGATAACCATCGAATTTATTTTCCCAAATCATATTTCAGTGAGTACTATTGATAACAAAGTTGTCATCAACACTGGGTTGAACAATGGCAGAATTTGGAGTCGGTCCTACAGTCTTAGCACTTTCTCACATACGCTGATCATCGGGATCGAGAATTATCTGTTTGAGTTCAACATCCTCTTCAGGTATATTTATAACAACAAAGTCATTAACAATAGGATGTTCGGTTGAAGATTCGAATTATTCACTCTCGACGGATTCTTTCTGGATAGTTTTAATCTTATAAATTTCTTTATTTAATTTATATATTAGACTTACAAGTTGTTTTCCATAATATCGGGGATTTATATATACTTTAAGCATTTTGCAAAAAGATATTTTTATATATATAGTTAAGGCTAATAGGATAATATTCAAAATAATGTAAATTATTTTCATATATTTTTTTATAATTATTTTATTCTTATAGATTTATATATATAGATATAATTTAATTTAATTATATATAGCAAATAAGGATAAATAAATAAAAGATTTTTTTTGAATATGTACGTCGTACTTTAGGAAAAGTGCGCCAGCTTTTCTAGAATTTTTATGTTTTTTTCCCTAATATTATGATAAATTAGATAATTACAAATAAATAAGGCATAAAATCAGATAAAATACAATTAATTCCAATTGATTTGAAGAAAGTGCGGCGTACTTGGGTAAAGTACGACGTACTTTCTGGTTTTCAGGAAAACCGGCGCACAAACAGGATGTGCGGCGTACTTCCTGAAGAAAAACAATTTTTGGTTTCTGTTTGCCAGAAAACGGTACGGCGAGTTTGAAAATTTTGTGAAACAAAATAGCACCAGAAATAAGCAACAAACTGATAACAACTTAAACAATTCCCCGGCAGCGGCGCCAAAAACTTGATGTGTGTTTTCCAAGCTTTAAATTTATAATACTAGAAATACCGATTTTTACTAAAAACACAACACTCGGGAAGTATACCCGTTCGTGTATAGTATAGCTTTAGGTAAGTCCAGGTCGTTCCACGGGAATTGAAGTTTTCACAGTTCGTAATTAAGGTGCTAAGGCTAAGATGATTGTCACGTATCAAATTAACCAAATCTTGCATATATCGGATATTATAACGAAAGCAATTAAAAGATGATTCAATCAAATGATTAAGGTATGTTTGTTTAGGCAATGATCACTTGGATAATGATGTGTTTGGAATAGTGTTTAAAATAGAGTTATCACAAGTTATAAATCCTTTCGGCCTTTAAATATAACTAGTGATTATATCGATTAATAACAACAAATCCTTTCGGCCTTTATAAGTTATTATAACCAATATATTAAGTGGAATGATTAAACACATATATAAAAGAACCCTTTCGGCGTATATTCTTGTATAAAATATGTTTTACCGATTCAATAAACTCATATCCAAACACTACATATCAAAGATCACATTATACCCAAACAAACATAAGATTACTACTCCATAATCAAAGAGATGAAGATCATAACAATCATATAAATTCCAGAAAACTTCATATTAAAAGAGTTGTAGAAATTATACCAACGTTTACAAGTCCCAGAAGGCGATTACAAGTTCTCCAAATGATAACTAATTAAAACCCAAGCTATTGATTCCAATCGATCACCGAACCCCTTAAGGTGCTGTCACCACCCTTGAAATTCGTGGTGGAATGATGAGAGAGTTGTTGTGGAAGTGTGTGTGAGGATGTGTGTAAAATGGGGTGGATTATGCCTCTATTTATAGGCTGAAATCGGGTCAGAAGTGAGGCACACTTTATAAAAAGTGCGGCGTACTTAGGGAGTTAATGCGCTTAGCATTTATTAAGACTTTAACCGTTTCTTTGGGAATATTGAAAGAAAGTGCGACGCGCAAGAAATATTGTGCGGCGGTTTTGGGAACTCGATCAGAAGTGCATCGCACAAGAGAAAAGTGCGCCGTACTTTGGCATTTTCTTAGATCTTCTTCTTTAGATTTGTATGTGATGATATGATAAGAGATTATTTCGTCCCAAGCATCATAGGGAGGTATTTATAGGCTAGATATTACTTGGGGACCAAGTTGGGAATGTATGTGGATGGATTATGGGTCAGATTCGCGAATTAATTGCATTTCCCTAAAGTATATTGTACTCATTTGTAAAACCGGCTGCTTTATTAATATTTTAGCTTGTGAACGTTTTTCTAAGTTGTAGATAATTTAATTCTCTTTCCGTGGCCACTTGAATCAACTCAATCCGAGTTCGTATGACCGAGTTATGACCAAAACATTGAACAGGTGTCGGGAAGCTCTGAGTTTGAGTTATTTCTTCCTTTAAGCTTCAATTCTTCGTGTAGTCTTCCGTATTCTTCCACGACATGTACCTAGAATATATAATAGCAAATATACTTGATTAAGTACCAAAAGTTTACAAGAAATGATCAAATAAATGCAAATAACGCCGCCAAAAATATGTATAATTTAGGCGTTATCACTAAGAAACATTATGGATTTAAACCAGGTTTATTAGGACAAAGTGGATCCCTAGGTGTTGAATTTTCAAATATGGAGATGATAGAAAATGATTGGGAATTAGAATCTATTGAAGTTTATTTTCTAGCAAGAGGAATTAATTCACCTGTTAGTCCAAAAGAAGTAGAGAAGGTTAGGATTAAAAAAACACTCTATTCGGAGCATATAATTCAACAACTAATTTTTCGCATGTGACCCCTCCTCACAACAATGGTGTGTATCGTTACCATCACCCGCACTTAAACTCCAGTGTAGGGGAACCCTCCCCTTTATCTATTAAATAATGGTAGAGTCAGGCTTGTGACTCAAACAAAAACAAGCGCTTCTTGGGAGGCAACCCAATGTTTATTTTCCCGCATTTAGGAGTGTCTTGTGTTTTAATTCTTCTCGTTTATTCTTTTTATATTTAAATTAATTTTATGATCATGATTTTCTTTGTTTTTAACTTCATCTTATTGACAATCAAAGGTATTTTGCATTAAATGTAGAAGTATCAAATCACTTAACAAATGAAGATAAGAAAGTTTAGAGAGAGATAGTGGGTTGTAACACTTAAAGAGAGAAAGAAAGGAACTTGTATTATATGAAATGAAACAACCAACCCTCTCCAAGGTGTGGAGAGGGGTATTTATACCTATACTAGGCCGGTCATACATAAGGGAGTCTTATGTTGACCCGGTTAGCTTGGTAAGTTTCCAAATACTACGCTACGAGCTATTCAATGATATATTGGAAGTGACCGAGTATTTTATCAATTTCTAACAATCTCCCCTAAGGGAGGTCACTCCAATTTACAAAAACTTAAGCTTAGCATTCTATGAATGACTTTAATCTTTGCTCGTAGACTTGTTTTTCTTGATCTTTATCTTGTGAATCTTGATGTAGTAATCTTTAGACTTTTAGGCTTTAGCTTGTTTCTTTGTCTTGACTTGTATGTGATCTTGAACTTCTTGAGATCATCAATAAAGCATAATCTCTTTTTGTCATCTTGTAATCTTCGCCTTCTTGTGATCTTATGACTTTTGGACAGACATGCTTATACCTTTCTTTGTCTTGAAAAGCTTTTAAATTTATCTTTCTTGAAATTATTTAACTTTAATACTTCTTCATTTCAAGGAAGACGTGCGGTATTAGAGTAGCGGAAGTCTTTTGAAACATGTATTTGAGCTTTCATAATATTGTTACATATGTAGGTCGGGTATGGGCATGTGGTATTGACTTCGACTCATCAGGATAGAGGCTTCACCATCGTAGGATTTGATCTGCAAATAAACAGTTAGCAATAAAGCTTGTGGTCAAATATGTTGTGTTTGTGCTCATGTCATACGGATATTTATACGGCTAGGTATACGTGAGCCTACAGGGTTCACACTCGTTATACACATAGATATCATTCTATTGATATATATATATATAATATAAGTATATATTTATTATATATGTATTAATACTCAATTGATGTATATAATAATATAAGTGTATATTTATTATGTATATTAATATTCTAACGATAGAATACTAAGGGTCGTTAATTAGTTCGTTTAGAAATAATTAACTATAAGGCTTTTTAATTAATGGGTAATTAAATGTAATTAACCATATAAATTATAAAAGTCAAAAAGTCAACACCAACGGTATAAATTGACTTAAGGGTGGCCGGTTAGAGAGAAGGAAAGAAGAGGGACCAAAAGTGTCAAGATTAGGTAGCTTTTTTCTAAAACTATGTAACCCTAATCCTAACACTATAAATAGGGGATTCCTAGACCTCATATTCTATCTTATTCCCTTCTTTATCTTCACTCTAGTAATCGAACCAACTAAAAACCCTTTTAGGGATTTTTTTTGGTTTCTTCTACTACTTGGCGTATTCTTGAAGTTGGTTTGTGGAACTAGCATTTGGGTGATATTGGTTGGCGTACAAATATATTATGAATTGGTGTCCTAATGAGATTTATAGATGATCTCTTTTATGGCTCTAGACTTAATAGTGCACATTTGATTTTAGTGATCGGAGGCTGGAGCTGATTGCCACCATTTCAATATCAACAATCTCGGAGTGAGAAAGTCAATAGAAATAGGTGTAATCTCCGTGAGTTTTGAAAAAAGAGTCTTTCCGACCTTGAGTGGCTGGGGAGGGTTGTGCATTGCGTCACTGGGTCCATGACGACTGTCTTCAATACCAGACAACAGCTTAGTGTTTCTGACAGTTTATGTATTAACTCGTGTGAAAACTAGAAGGAGGGGGATGGGGGGTTGAATAGTTTACACGTTTGTTTTGCGGTTTAAAAGTTTACTTTCAAAAATGTATAGATCAGAGTTATATGTTCAATCAAATCACAATATGAACAAACAATAACTATCTAAACGAAAACTAAATAACAACAACTAATATGTAAAAGAGATTTATGGAAAGAAAACAACTAACTAAGACACCGAGATTTTTATAGTGGTTCGGCTACGAAGCACCTTTCGCCTACTCCCCCACTCCATCGAGTTATCCGACTCGTGATTCACTATTTCAACAAGCTCCTTTTGAGGCGTGAGAAAACCGTTTACACGTCGCTTAAGTTTATTGTCGACACGAAGCTAAATGTCGAGTCCATAATCCTTGCTTAGAAATCCAATTCTACCACTTCACAAGAATTACACACTCACAAGATCTACACTTTTAAAATTTCGGACCTACACAATTCGAAATAACACAATTACACAAGCTAAATACAATAGGGTTTGGTACTTAGAAGAAAAGAGGAGAGATCAATAATTAAACACTTCGTTTCTTACGAATACGAGTGTTCTTCTCTTGAACTTGAATGTGAGGGAAGCGATGAAGGAAGATGAGATTAGATCACTTGAAAAAAGAATCTAAGTTATGTTAGTAGGATATTTATGGGAAAGTTTTAGTGAGAGAAAGAAGGTTTAAGAAAGAGAAAAGAAAAGACTGTAAATATCTTCCGTGCAAAGAGAATGTTTTTTTCTGTTGGAATGGAGCAATTTTTTATAGGCTGCGGATTCAAACGGCCATTGGTGGGCCGGTCCGGCGGGCCTTTATTTTAAGGGGGCGCCTGGTCTATAAGGGGGCCGTCCTAGGGGGGGACTCCGCTCCTTTTTTGTCTTTTTGTGGAGAATGTTGTATCTGTTATGGAACCTATATTTTGGGAGGAAATTTGAATTTCAAAATTTTAGTTTTTATTATAACTTTTCTTTTTAATTAGAAAATTTTTTGTAATGTATTTTTGAGAAAATCACTTTTGGTAGAATTAAATGTGAGGATTAAGAGAATAAATATTTTCTTGATCACCTAATCTATGCTTAAATTATTTGTTGGTGCATACCCTTAAAAGTGAATCACTAATCCTTAGATATGGAATTTTACTTTTGATAATTTGTAAACGCCTTAGTTTATCGTAAACGTTTTTACATTTTGTTATTATCAAAACGTTGAGATGTCGAAAAATATAAATAAGTGTTTAGACATTATTGTTTTTTTAATAAGTCTCCATCCTTTTTGATGATGACAAATTGAAACGTATTTTTAATAAAATTAATAACGATGTCAAGATTATTAAATGAGTTATGTTTCATTTCTCCCTCTTTTTATCGAATTCAAAAAGAATGATCGTCAAGTTGTCGAAGGAAGAAAGAAATCGACGATATCAAGACTCCCCCTTAATGTATGCTCCCCCTTGTTCGGGGCACCAAGGGATCGATCTTACGAAAATTGTGTGTACAAACAAGAGTATCAGTACAAGTGCAAGACTATATCCCTTTCAAGTTAACACATTTGTATTCATTTTAACCAAAAGAAGGTTTCACTTCAAACCAACAAGAAAATCATACACCTAAGCAAATTCAACTAATACATTCATGGTAAATTCAAAACTAGAGCTAATACAAGATACAAGAGAAAATAATCACTACATAAGTCTTAAATGATTCATGATTCATAGAGAATGACTTTTTGAGCAAAAGGTTTGGGGTGACACGTTTATGAAAACATTTAGAGATTTTTCAAGGTGGAGGTGGAAAGTGTGAGGTGATTGCGGTAGTGAGAAGATATTCAAGATGAGCAAACATGATGTTCATCTCATCTCTTAGGGTGAAGAAAAGGTTTCGGTTATGAGAACAACATATGCAAGTTGACCCATGATAGTCATGATAGTTGTAGAAAAGAGGATGGCCCATGATAGGTGGTTGAGGTTGTGGTGGTGATGGTGGTGATGTAGTGTCATGAGTGTGATCAAGAGGAGTGATTGGGGACAAAGAAAGTGTGATATCCAAGGAAGGATGACTTTGAAGTGGTTAAGGATTTAGAGGTCTAGGAGGAACATCCAAAATGTTGTCAAGCAAAGGGTTCAAGTGATGAGGAGAATTTGGTTCATGTGAAGATGGTGGTGAAATTTGAAGTTTTGAGTGAAAGGAAGAAGATGTGTTCTCTTGACTTGATGATGTTTGATTAGTGGATGTGGTTTTTGATGGTGCATTTGGAGGAGTTGGAGATGAAGAAGTTGTTGTAGGAGAAGGTGTGGTGGTGATATCTTCATCACTAGATATGTTGACAAATAGTTTTCTAGGAGGGATTATGGTGAGTTTGATTTTCTTGGAAGGGTTAGATGAGGAAGCATTTGTGGAATTCATGGTAGAATGAGGTGAAGGAAAATATGAGTGGTGAAGGGATAAAGAAGAGTTTATGATTTAAGGAGGAAGAGAATAGATTGAAGAAGTAAGGCTTGGGGTTTGACAGTTTAGATTCTAAAAAAGGTTTGTCAAAATGCAGAAAATTATAGCTAGCCTAGATGGGATAGTGGTCTACTTCAAAGAAAATTCAGTGGGTCAACAGTAGAAGAATCATGTGACCTCTGATGGCGGTTCTTAATTACCAGGCGGTCCCATTTTTATTTGGGGCGCCGCCCAGTATTTTTAGGGGGGCCTTTTATGGAGACAGGAAACTTTGTCAGAATTTCTGTATGCTTGTATTTAAAATTTCTAAAATTTCCCTTTTCAGTCTATCCTAATTCATCTTGAATCATTAATACTTATTATCCAACTTCATAATTAAACCTATCTTGGAGTTCTTGACGGGAAGCATATGTAGGCAAATTTTATCAAAAGATAAGCATGCATAATATCATATATATAGCAAAGAGTCTATCGAGGTGCATGCAAGCATTGGTTTAGGATGATAAAATCAAAAGATCATCCATGGCAAGCTAAGTTGCTCATACTAAGTACTAAGTTACTAATGAGTAGCATAAGATTAAACACCTAAGCATAATAGATTAGTAAATAATATAGATAATAATGTCATAAAGCAATTTCTACTGATAGCTCACTTCTTCATGTTTCTCCACAACCTTCTAAGACTTTTTTCGGTTGACCTTACTCCACCACGTTCATCTCGTAATTGTACTTGACGGTTGATGATTTCGGTTTGGCGGGTGTAAAATGGTTCAAGGTGAGGGTCAATGTTAGGTGGGTTTTGAAAGACTTAAGGAACTTGATTGGTTAAAGAGTTGACATAACGAATGGGGGAAGGAGTGCTTGCACGCGAGGTCCCTTCGTCATTCCCATCGTCATCATCATCGTTGAGATGAGATGAGGATGGTTGATCGAAGGCGGAAGAAGAAGAAGTGGAATGACGACCTCTTCTCGTGCCACGATCTCTTCTGGGTTTTCGCTCTAGTTGAGCGGCAAGAGGAGTCATGACACGATCGTACAAGACATAGGACTCATTTTCCAATTCCAGGGGGAATTTTTCCCCTAATGATGAATTTAAACAAACGAGTTAATAACATACCATAGGGTAGAATTAACCTCTTTTGTTTAGTAACCCACTCCATTCGTTTTGTCATGAAATAGGCAAGGTTGAATCTTTCGGAGTGTACGACACAATAAAGCATATAACAAAGACATGCAGGAACATGATCCCGATTACCCCCCAGACAAAAGACATTTTCCCAGATAATTTCTTCTAAAGGCTTCAGGGTTGGCTCAATTTCACGAGTTAGAACTTGATATTCAAGAACATTAATTTCTTCCTCATGACGAATACGACGGACTTGACCATCTCGATTAATTCGAATAGACGAAATGATGTCCTCAATGAAAGGAAGGTTGGTTTGATATGGACCATCCGAAGGGATACAATATGACAACTCATCAAGTTCCATCTATCAGTTAAAAGACACAACTCCTTCTAAAGGTATATCAAGAATTTGAGCAAATTCTTCAAGAGAGTAAGAGAATGAATTGATTTTGATTAAAACAATATTCGACAAAACATATGACCATTGTCGAATAACTGCCGCGATATTGACTATAAACTCGAGAATGAAGCGAGGACAATTTGTTCATTTATATCATGGAGACACTCGAATCGACAAAATGAAACAATGTTCCGAAGACTTAATTTAGGATCCGACAAAGTGGCAAAAACCACCCGACCCTATGAATGTAACGACTTTCAAGGTCTCTTAGGTTTTTTCTTTTATAGGAGTAGGTATTAATGTGGATATCATTGGTATGTATTCTCTTGGATTTTTATGATCTGTCGGATGACTTACAGGATGATTTCCTAAAAGAAAAAGAGAAAATCAATTTTATTTCCTGTTTCACTTGTGTTGGTTATGCACATTTTTCTAGTTGTGTGTCTAGATGTATCAAATGTGGAGTATCGATTAACTCGACTAAACGAGAAAAATCCGATGATTTAATCCAAACGCTCCTTAATTTGTTTTGTCATGACACAAGGCGAAAAAATTTACTATGACATTTTGTATTCTCGAATTTTGATTCATGAGATTCATTTATGCATGTGTTTGAAAATGTTTTTGTATTGGATTAACAATGCACAACAACAACATTTTATTAGTTCCTATCGTTGAGGTGATTTGAAAATAAAGTTGGGGTTTTGGTTCGAAATCAATTTTTCAACAAATTCACTAATGTATGCAAATCTTATATCTACGAGAAGCATATTAGTTATACATTGTATCCTAGTTGTCTTAATTGTACAAAATTGAAAGAAAACACAAAAATCCCCAATTTTAATTTTTGGTGTTCATCATGAACCCTATACTCAAATTGAAAGAAAAATAGATGAAATAACATTACATTGATAAATCTTTGTGATATTAGGATTGATTATTAGTGTTGATTTGATCTTCAATTGATGTTTTAATGGTCGAATTTGAGTTTTGGTGGGTTTTGGGTCGAGTTCACTGAGTGCAGCAGATAAAAGAGTGTTAGTTTTTGTGTTTTGAAATTTTTTGTTTAAATGTTCCATATTATGGTCTGCTGATGGCGGTCTCATATATCCTGGTGGTCCTAAATATATTAGGGGCCGCCCTCAGTAAAGGGTATTGGACTTGAGAGTTTTGACGAAAATTTTACAAAGAGGAGTGACATTTTAATGTGTCTTGCTGATGGCGGTCCTGTATTTAATTTTGACGAAGATTTTACGAAGAGAAATGACGTTTTAATTTGCATTTCGCGAATTAAACATGCTTAAAGTACTTCGGATGAAGCATTTAAGTTGTCACGACACGGAATGGAACATGGACTAGAATTGAGACAGAAGAAATAGAAGCGGACTAATATGATTTATGGAATGTGTTCCATCATTCCTAAACCAAGATGTAGATAGTTAAACGATTCACATTTAAGGGGTTTAGTAAGAATATCGGCGATGTTGTCGGCGGATGGCACTTTTTCGATTGAGATATGTCCTTTCTGGACATTATCACGAAGAAAGTGGTGACGTATTTCGATGTGTTTGGTACGAGAATGTTGCACCGGGTTTTTGCTAAGGTCAATCGCGCCTTTGTTGTCGCACATGATGGGAACGTCGTCGAGTCGTACGTCGTAGTCGATGAGAGCTTGTTTCATCCATAGTGCTTGTTGACATGCCTTTTCGGCGCTTACGTATTCGGCTTCGGTAGTGGATATAGCAAGAGCGGTTTGTTTCTTCGAGAACCAAGATGTCAAACAACATCCCACGAACGTACAAATACCGCTAGTGCTCTTTCGGTCCACATAATCTCCCGCATGATCAGAGTCGGCATATACTATAGTTTTTATGCCGGTCCCCTTAGGATACCATAATCCTAAGTGCATAGTGCCTTTAATGTATCAGAAGATACGCTTAACCGCTTCAAGGTGAGAGGTTTTGGGAGCCTCTTGAAAGCGGGCACAAAGGCAGACACTAAACATGATATCGGGCCTACTTGCCGTTAGGTATAATAGACTACCTATCATGCCTCGATACTTGGTACTATCTATCGACTCACACTCTTCATCTTTCGTGAGTTTAGTATTAGAGGACATGGGAGTTTTCATTGGTTTAGAATCTTCTAGACCAAATTTCTTAAGCATTTCTTTAATATACTTAGATTGATTAAAGAATATACCGTCTTCCATTTGTTTAATTTGTAATCCAAGGAAGAAGTTAAGTTCACCCATCATGCTCATCTTGAACCGAATATAATGTCGTTTTAAAAATTTGTCATTTTAAAACGACATTATCTTGTTAGATTCGAGTTGTATAGTTTACTGGTTAATTTGTCGTTTTAAAACTTTGCTTAAAAAATTGTTAGATTCGAGTTGTATGTCAATCAATCAACAATATGAATCACAACTAAAATATCTAATATAATGAACTAAGTAAACAATAACACTAAAGAGATAGAGAAAGAAACGATCAAACCAAGACACCAAGATTTATAGTGGTTCGGCAACGAAGCACCTCTTCGTTCCTACTCCACTCCCCGAGTACTCCACTCGAGATTTCACTATGTCAACAAGCTCCCTTTAGGCGGAGAAAACCGTTTACACGTCGCTTACTTTCTTTTCCGACACTAAGCTAGATGTCGAGTCCTAATCTTAGCTAGAACCAATCTAAGACTTCACAAAGTCTTTATACACTCACAAGATATATACCATTGGATTGACACACAATCCAAATCACACCAATACACAATTTACACTATTAGATCTACACTCAATCCAATTTACACAACAACACAAAGTAAATGTAATGAAGATATGTGATCTTGAGGAGGAAGAGAGAGATCACTTGATAACAAATCGTATGTAGAAGAATACGATTGTTCTTCTCTTGCACTTGATTAGAAGAAGAAGGGAGGAAGAAAGAATTAATCACTTGAAAACAAGATCAAGATATGTTAGTGATCAAGATATGTGTTTTAGAAAGAAAGGAAGAAGAGAGAATAACAGATCTGAAAAAATTCGTGGCAAGAGGTTCTGTTTTTCAGATGGGGTGGCCCAGTATTTATAGGCACAAAAAAGAGCCGTTGTACTGACGGCGGTCCCGGCCTGTCTGGTTAGCTGCAATCACTCTGCCACTCTGGAGAGAGATGCTTAGAAATGACGATAGAATGAGACGACACATATGCTTGGTCAGTGTCTATGTCGTGAATAACACACACTCTCTACTTGATACACTAGGACGACACAATGGTCGTTACTTAACTATTCTATAACTACGACGAGTGTTGCTACTCGTTCTAAGCGCACACTCGGACATTAACAAACGACTCTGTCACTCAGTTGGATGAGCGAACAGCGCGCCATAGCATCTATTCACACAGGGTGTTTGTATACGGACTATTATGCCAGACATAGAAACGAGAGAGTCACATGTGAGGCGATCGGTGGAGTGACATGAGTGCGAGGTCATCGGGTACATAAGAGTTTATTCTAGGAGACACATCACGAGGAGGCGCGGATGAGAGGAAGAGTTTAGCATTACGTAAGGCATGCACACACACAACAGAAAGCAGACATTGATCGGGTCTAGTGCAAGACATATTCGTGTGTTTCTATTTATGTTCTACACATATTAAGGGAGCGTAGGGATCTGCGCGATAATCTGGTGTGCACACAACTATACAAATATCTGACGATTGACTATGATAGCCTTAGTATTATTTGATGTGTGGGGACAGACGAGGATCAGAGGACTCCTGGAGCGGGGTTCGCCGTATATGACAGAATCAGGTCAAGGTGAAGGGCTGCGTTGTCTGAACGACTAACGCACTAATTTTATTTGGGGGATCTATATATATTGGATTAGGTCAAGGTCTTGTCTGAGTCTTAGAGGTCTTAATATACTGTAGGATCCCAGTATTATCCTCATTCAACTAGGTAATGTGTGTGAGGAGGACTGGAACTCATTCGGTACAGATAATTCTAGAATTCTCTTGATACATTTAGTATAAATATATATCTGATTATTCTTGTCTAGATGACCATGAGATGAATATTTATTTATTTATCAGGATTATTTGTTATGATGGGTTTCATCTGTTTTATATAGTGTTAAGTCACACATCATTGATTATAGGCAGTATTCTTTACAGTGGCTAACATAAAGAGGGATTTATAGGTAGTTATATTCTTACCCTGACACAATTCTGACATTGTTATAAGAGTATATTACAGGTTGACTGTGTTCATTTCTCATACAGAGTGTTTGGTGAGGATGTAATATTAATGGTAGAATTATGGGGTGGTTTTACACACCGCTAGATGTACTCTAGAATCGGTAAGTGAGAATCTGAGGTTAGGGTTATTATGTGTAGGCACATAATTGTAGCAAGGTTATGATAGAAGGCGTCACTATCTGAATGATTATAGAGCATAGAGGAATTACGGTGGTTTCTCATTTTGTTGAGTATCGAGTTGTCTCTCTCGACGGGAGGAGTCATAGAATCAGGCTGAAATACTTGTTTAGTAACATATTATAATGATATATGATCAGACACATTCTATAGGGGACAACCTACATACCAGTGGTCATGAAGCACTATCGTATTTCTCTGCTCATGTGTGAAGTGATGGTATTACCAGTCTTATTTTAGGAGAGTAGTTTGGCGATCTTGATATACAGGTTATAGTGGATCTGCTGCATTTCTATTTTTTTGTCATATATGAGTATCCAGGACATAGCTATGTATAGTGGAGTACTTTAGCGACGCTATAGAGCGATGATCAGAGGCTCGCTAGTTTGAAACAGAACATTATTTATGTGATATTTAGGAAAAAATATTTATATCTAAATAATGTTTCTAAAAAGTATTATCACATAAAATAAAAACATATTCACAAAATATGTAGCATATTTAATTTCTATATTTTATGTGATCTTTAGGAGGAATAGATTTCTCTAAATAAATTCCTAAAATAGTTTTCACATAAAAGGTAAGAAATATATACCAAATATGCATGTTTTACAGCTTTTTCTGGTTTTTATGTAATTGTATAAAGCGTATATAAACACTGGCTCTAAAATATATGTTGGAATGTTATTCTAAAATAACCTAATATTATATTAATATTATACGAGCTACGCAGCGGATCTAATTCATATAGGAATTATGATTAACATAAAATATAAACAGAAAACATACCGAATATCAACCAAGCTACGTGAAGAAACGAGACTTAATTCTTCGAGTACAACAGCATGTTGTAGTACTTCTACACCAAAACCTAAGTACTAAAGTAAGTAACATCTACGTGTTCATACACTACACGTCAACCAATATCACCCGAATGCTAGTTCCACGAACCACAATCAAGAATATATCAAATAGTAGAAGAAACCAAAAATTCCTAAAAGGGTATTTAGTTGGTTCGACTACAAGAGAAGAAGGAGGAAAAGAAAGGGGATAAATTAAAGGTCTAGGATCCATTATTATAGTGTTAGGATGTAAGGTTTTAGGGTTTACATAGCTTCGGAAAAAGCTACCTAATCTTGACACTTTTTGTCCCTCTTCTTTCCTTCTACTATATTCGGCCACAATAAGTCCATAATACACCCTTGGTGTTGACTTTTTGACTTTTATAATATTTATGGTTAATTACATTTAATTACCTATTAATTAAAAAGCCTAATTGTTAATTATTTGTAAACGAACTAACTAAAGACCGTTAGTATTCTATCACTGAGATATTAATATACATAATAAATATACACTTATATTATTATATACATCAATCAAATATTAATACATATATAATAAATATACGATTATATTATTATATATATACCAATAGAATGATATCTATGTGTATAACGTGTATGAACCCCGCACGCTCACGCATTCCCAGCCATATAAATATTCGTATGACATGAGCACAAACCCAACAAGGGTGAAGTATTCTGCATACATGAGAAGAATTGTTGCTGATTTCTTGCATGTACCGTCGAACAAATATTCACCAAGACTTAATGACAAGTAGCAGTAGTATTTGGTGTGGTTTTTCTTCTATAAAATTCCGCTGTGCACGTTAATGACAAATAAAATATTGTTCAAGCTACATGAAAGTTTCAAAATCTGCTCAAGATAGGGATGTTAGTTTGGGGGGAAGCTGATTCAAAAACTTCACCAAAAAGGAGTCTATGAAGAAAGCTTTTCAAGACATGCTGCATAGATTGGGGGAAGTTATCCAACTCATGCATACTACAATTGTTTCTGCACAACTAAAGACACTGAAGATCCAAGCTGGAGTACAAGTTTCATGACCAGAAGAACGCAGAAGACATCTTCAGCAATGGAAGAGCTTTGGAAGACTATATTTTGTTGTATTTGTACTTGTTAGGAACACTGTAAGTAATTTCGTATGTTCACATATTGGGGGAAGATTGTTAGCCTTAAAATATGTTGACTAATAAGGAATTACAATAGTTTATATAAGGCGTGACACGTAGGGACTAATAATGACAAGTTAGGATAGTTAGGTGTCACTAGGCCTATAAATACCCCTCCTATGCTTCCATAGGAGGGTGAGGATTCACAATGTAACCATCTCATAAGTGTGTGCTTCCCTTTCTCTCTCTAGAAACACACACTCTTCCCTTTCTCTCTCTACAATATAATAATATGGCTATCTTTCATTTCTATCCTCCCCGACCTTCGGATCGTGTTTTGTTAGTGAATATTAAATGTTATCAATTGGTAGCAGAGCCTAGGAGCGTTTTGTTTGTTTTTGGTTGATTCGTGGGATTAGATGACACATTTTAAGCTATATACTCGAAAAAATTAAAGTAATAAAATTTGATGTTATTAACGTTAAAGTTTGTGTTTTTATGATGGATATAGCTTAAATATAATGAGTTTTGCAAAAAAAATTCAGGTAAAAATGTTAAAAACTGTGGTTTTTAGATGTTTTTGTGTTTTTTTTGTTCGAATATGTGGAGTTAGCAAAAAGTGCAGAATGGTATTTTATCCTACGGAATGGCTCAAAAATTCTGCGATTTGAAATAGAAATTGTGCGGAATGGCAAAATGTGCGGTTTAAGCTCCAGGATTCTTCGGTTTGAATAGAAAATATGTGGTTTGACCACACTTTCTGAGCAGTTTGACTAAGTCAACTTATGGAGTTTGACCATAACACATGCGATTTGACTTAGTCAACTTATGAGGTTTGACTTGAAAATTTTAAGGTTTGATCATTTACACCTCAAAGTCAAATTCTTTTACACCGCAAGAACTTATTCCAGAATTATACTTATATGACAACATTATCTAGACAATGTTCATACATTAATGACAATTCATTACAACATTTGTCCTAGATTAACAACATTCAGTCAAAACACAACACTTAATGCTAAAACGATCCTATATACATTAAAGATTCACTAAAACATCAAATTAGCTAGTATTGGTATTTAATGATAGATGACTACGGGGTTTTTGTACTGTATTTCTTATTTGAAGTTGAAGTGGGATTTCACGAAGGCGTCTACTTATTTCATCATCGAGACTTCCTTCTACTTTCTACCTCTTTTTTTAAAACCCCTCTATCGATTGATGACTTGCTTGAATGTACACATCTATGATTGAGACTTGGGTTATCTAGTTTCTAGTAGATGGGGTGGTTGGTTGAATACCCGGTTAACTATCACTTAAAGGAGTTACGTTGTAGTACTCAATGTCCCATGTAGATGCCGATGTCAATAATTTCTAGAGGTGTTGTACCTTTTACACTTTTGATGACGGGTATAGAGTACTTAGGTATTCGGAAGCCACAGACTTCTCTACACTGTTCTTCAATCAACAATAGTGCAAGCTTAGTAACAAATTTAGGGGATTATACTTCATTTTCAAGTTTGGAATATCGGGTTGTCTCCATCAGTGGTCATTAGTATAGCCGACAGAATACGAGGTTGGTAAGTTAGCCAGAGAATTTTAAAGGTTGAGATGTAATCAGCAATTCTAACGGGATATTATTATGCTATTCCAAGACAATGGTACTTCGCAGTCTAAGCAAAATTTTCAAAGTTCTTAAATGACGTTCATAACTTTTCAAGATATGTGCTTATGACAAGAACTTCTCGAGTATATAAACGTACACGACAATGATGCTTCCGAGAGTTCGCAACCATCATGGGGGAAAATCGTGTACGTAGTGTGGTTTTTCGTGTCAATAAAGAGAGGCTATAGGCATATAAACTATTAGTTTGGAAATTATGTGCAACGTGTACTTTGTGAAACTTCCAGGGGGAAGTAGTGTATTCTACTTCACTTAGTATGGTTAGGGTGAAGTATTCTGCATGTGTGAGAAGAATTGTTGCTGATTTCTTGCATGTACCCTCGAACGAATATTCACCAAGACTTAATGACAAGTAGCAGTAGTACTTGGTGTGGTTTTTCTTCTATAAAATTCTGTTGTGCACGTTAATGACAAATAGAAGATTGTTCAATCTACATTAAAGTTTCAGAATCTGCTCAAGATAGGGATGTTGGTTTGGGGGAAGATGATTTAGAAACTTCGCCAAAAAGGAGTCTATGAAGAAAGCTTTTCAAGACAAGCTGCATGGATTGGGGGAAGTTAATCCAACTCATGCATACTACGATGGTTCCTGCACAATAAAGACACTGAAGATATAAGATGGAGTACAAGTTTCATGACCAGAAGAACCCATAAGACATCCTTAACATTAGAAGAGCTTTGGAAGACTTTATTTTGTTGTATTTGTACTTGTTAGGAACAATGTAAGTAATTCCGTATTTTCACATATTTGGGGAAGATTGTTAGCCTTAAAATATGTCAACTAATACGGAATTACAGTAGTTTACATAAGGCGTGACACGTAGGGACTAAGAATGACAAGTTAGGATAGTTAGGTGTCACTAGGCCTATAAATACCCCTCCTATACTTCCGTAGGAGGTCGAGGTTTCACAATGTAACCATATCATAAGTATGTGTTTCCATTTCTCTCTCTAGAAACACACACTCTTCCTTTTCTCTCTTTACAATATAATGATATGGCTATCTTTCATTTCTATCCTCTCTGACCACCGGATCATGTTTTGTTAGTGAATATTAAATGTTATCAAATCAAATTGATCATTTTTATTTATTTATGCTATTCATGGTTTCATTTTTATAGACAATCTAAGTTTATTGTTTTTTGATGACATTTAACATGATATTTACATATATGTTCCAGTTTGTCTTTTGGAAGCCCTCCCTCAACGTCTAAGCTCGTGCCCGCCTACTTTGCTAGGAGTTTTGTATGTAGGCAGTCGTGCCAAATGCTAATGGATCAAATGTGAGATATTTAACCATAAAGCTACCAAGGTCATGCCACATATCTAGCCGAGATGCAAGCCAACTGTTATTTACTGTAAAAATATTATTTAAGTTATCAGTTTTATTTAAAATTAAACAGTGTCCTTTAATTTTTAGCATTTAAATTCACTTTAGTAAAATTCTATCTCAATTGACCCACTTAATCTTTTTTTACCTATTTGACATGTTATCAACAGAAGCTATGATTTCGAAGAGTGAATAAAATGCCATAATTGGATTGGCAGCCATAACGAAGTATACAAACGTCATGCTGAAATAGGTTTGGGGGTTGAAATTAGGCCGTTTGTATTGAAATGAGGGCTGGAGCGGGTGGGGTCAAGTGCTGAAGTGGGGCTGAAATAGATTTGTTTAGACGTTGAAACGGGGGCTAAAATGGGTGTGTTCAGGGGCTGAAATGAGGTTGGAACGGGTGGGTTTCGGTGCTGATGTGGGGGCTGGAACGGGTTTGTTTGGACGCTGAAATGGAGGCTGAAATAGGTGCGTTTGGGGGCTGAAAAGAGTGCTGAAACACGTAGGTGAATTTTTTTATTTGTTTCAAGTAAGTTTCTAATTGGTAAAACATAGGACTACAAGTTGATCCAAGGCAGCTGTAATAGTTGATAAGCACAATATTTTGTTTTTTAAAAGTTAGATGCTTTGTGAAGTTAATGTTATGTGCAGGCTTGATCTCGGATTCGGGTGCGCTGGGGTTACGTAATGGGCCTATAATCATACTCGGGGTAATTTTATACTTGAATTTTTTTTATTTGATAAAAGTAAGTTTCTAATTGGTAAAACCTAGGACTACAAGTTGATCCAAGGTACCTATAATAGCTGATAAGCACAAGATTTTTTTCTTTTGAAAAAGTTGGATGCTTTGTGACGTTAATATTATGTGCAGGTTTAATTTCGGATTCGGGTGCTTGAGGATTACGTAATTGGCCTATATTCATACTCGAGGTAAGTTTATACTCGAATTTTTTTATTTGTTTTAAGTAAGTTTTTAATTGGTAAAACCTAGGACTACAAGTTGATCCAAGGCAGCTGTAATAGCTGATATGCACAAGATTTTTTTCTTTTGAAAAAGTTGGATGCTTTGTGATGTTAATATTATGTGCATGTTTAATTCCAAATTCGGGTGCTTGAGGATTACGTAATTGGCCTATATTCGTACTCGAGGTAATTTTAGACTCAATTTTTTTATTTTGTTTTGAAATTATGAAAAGCTCAATGACAAATTGTGTGCTTGCTTTCGGTGGAAACGTCTATAAATTACTCTACTCATTGTGCTCTTCTAAAAATTGTTCTATTTTTTACCTTTTAGTCACAGGACCTCTTATAGGATTCTATGCATCCCACAATAATATAGAAAATAACAAGGTGCAGTTAAAACTGAATTTGAAGGTTACAATACATAAGTTTTTAAAGTTGTCTATAGTAACATTTAGCAAAGTGGGTATAGTTCTATCACTTAGCTTGATTCCTATATGTTAGTCCGGTCAAGCGTTATCTACGAAAAGCTATGCATGCTTCTCTTTCATAGGCCCAACCAAATAGGCAGCAACTCACCTAAATTTATTTCACAGTCTATGGGTAGAACCATAATTAGACCTGGAACAAACCTAAAAAATTATACCACAGTAGACTAATGATTGTGTCAAGGTATGTTTTTGTTTTCTTATTTTTCATAATTCTTGATTGATCTTAAAAATCCATTGACTTTTTTAGAAAACCATAATCCAAACACCCCATATACTGCATATTTTGGTCACTATGTGTGTTGTAGCCTACATGATTTGATTATAGAATCATATGTATATGAGATTTACCATATAAGTAATGAATAATGTTCGTGTCTTTGCCGGGTCAAAAAGCTGAAGCTACGTCATCAGGCTCGACTTGAGCAGATGCAAAATCAAGTGAGTTCACTACTCTCATCAAGTATACAATGGTTTCGTATATTCACCATTAACGTATCTGTTAGTGCAAATATTACGATATTTAATCTATACATTCTCTTTGTGTTTTGGTGATGACAAACATGTAACTTGTAACACATAACGTAAAGTGGTCAAGTTACTCGTAATCACAAATCATCAATGCATTTATACGTTAACACCTCTTGACGTCTCAAGTCTGCTTCAACAACAAATATAAGTTTGCACTCGATGTAAATCACTAAAGGTATGAACAAACAAACTTTAAATTTGTTGGACGATCAAAGAAATAATTTTTGTCCTAAACTTTACATTTTTATAAATGTAACAAACCTTTTTACAAAAATAATTAGACAAAATATGTTTGTAATTATAAGAAATGTTTTAATTCAAAATAAATATTTGAATTCACTTTTCCCCCCAAAATCAGTAAAAACTACCCCAGAAAACATTTCCCCACAAAAGGACAAAATCAGGAGCGTCTTTTAGTATGCGGCCCCCTGATTGATATGGGGGCTGGCTGTGTAAAGATAAGGGGGCCGACCGTAATTAAAGGGGGCGACCATGTCTTTTTGCTTCTGACTTTGTCTATAAATAGTGGACTGTTCCCACATATTTAACACACTTTTTTCACACAGTTTTTCTCAGATCTAAACCCATCTTCTAAACCTTTTTCTTTGATCACTTAACTTGTTATAAGTTTATTTAAATGTGATCCGATTATCCATCCATTCAAGTTCAAAAGAAGAACTCTCGTTGTCATCAAGATACGAAGTTATGTAGTTTAGTTAATGCATTCATGACATATGTTACATTTACAATGTATAGATTCGGTACATGTATTCCAAACTTGTGTAATAGTTAGATTGGGTTGATCGTGATAGTATTTAGGTGAGGTAAATACTTGTAAGGGTCGTTAGTATTTTAAGCCTTAAAATACAAGCATGTGGTAGATTGGTTCTAGCTAATTATTGGCGATTGAACAAAGATAACCCGATTGACAATGTTATTGGCGATCCTTCTAGACCAGTCTCCACTCAAAATCAACTACAAGATGAAGCTCTATTATGTTATTTCGATGCTTTCGTTTCTTCCGTCGAACCCAAGAGTTATAAAGACGCATTGACGGAATCATGTTGGATTGAAGCCATGCAAGAAGACGCAACGAGTTTGAACGTCTTGAAGTTTGGGAGCTCGTACCTCGCCCGGATCTTGTAATGATTATTACCTTGAAGTGGATCTACAAGGTGAATGTAGACGAGCTGAGGGTGTATTGAAAAATAAAGCTCTTCTGGTAGCGAGGGGATACCGTCAGGAAGAAGGTATAGACTTTGAGGAATCTTTGGCTCCAGTTACTCAACTCGAGGCCATCCGTATCTTTATCGCATTTGTTGCTCATATGAATATGGTCGTCTACCAAATGGATGTGAAGACCGCGTTTTTGAATGGTATATTACATGAGGAGGTCTACGTCTGTCAGCCAGACGGGTTTGTAGATCCAGAGAATCCCAATCATGTGTACAAGCTAAAGAAGGCTCTTTATGGGTTGAAACAAGCTTTACGTGCTTGGTATGATTTTCTCTCGTCGTTTCTACTCTCCCAGAAGTTCACCAAAGCACTGTCGATCCAACATTGTTTGTCAGAAGAGAAGGTAAAGACATATTACTAGTACAAATTTATGTCGATGATATTATTTTTGCCTCTACTCAACCTGAACTTTGTGAATCATTTTCAAAAATAATGTGTTTAAAATTCCAGATGTCGATGATGGGCAAACTAGAATTCTTTGTTGGACTGCAAATTTCTCAAAGTCCAAGAGGCATTTTTTTAAACTAATCCAAATATGCTCTAGAATCGCTTAAAAAGTATGGTATGGAAACCTGTGAACCAACGAATACTCCAATAGTGGAGAAATCCAAACTGGATGAAGATCCACAAGGGAAAGCCGTGGAATGATTGGCACCCTTATGTATCTCATATCTAGTAGACCAGACCTTGTATTTGTTGTGTGCATGTGTGCCCGGTATCAGACAAACCCTACCGAAAATCACTTATATGCGGTTAAGCGAATCTTTCGATACCTACGAGGAACCATGAATATGGGTCTGTGGTATCTAAAGGATTCTTGCATTGCTCTAGCAGCTTTTGCAAATGTTTACCATGCGTGTTCCTACGATAGAAGAAAAAGTACGTCTAGAAGTATGAAACTGTTGGGAGAAAGATTAGTGAGTTGGTCGACAAAGAAACAAAAAAGCATGGCCATATCCAGTATAGAAGCTAAATACATCGCCCAATCCGGATGTTGTGCTCATATATGTGATTACAACTGACGGACTATGGCCTTGTATTCAACAAAATACCACTGTATTGTGATAATAAAAGTGCCA
>BQNB010018564.1:4456-26074 GCA_026074375.1 Tanacetum coccineum
TCCCTCACCCCTAACCAAGAATACTTTAAGGATGTGTCTGACTTCATTTCCAAATGATGTCTAAAAGAAACATTTACAAGAGCCCTAAATCAATACAAAGAATACCTAAGTGAATTGGTATACGGAAAAGGTCTTACCAGACTCTATGATTTGGGTATCTACTCCAATAGGAGAAGTTAGAGGAGAGATAGGTATCACCACATTTAGAAATGCTCTTAGAGTACAATACTTGCCTCACTCAAGTATGTATGTTCCTTCACCCTCCATAACAACTGTAAGACCATGGTTTGCAACGATAAGGTATAATGGGGAGATTGAGACAAAAGGAACTCTCAAAAAGAGTTATCTTCCTCCTAGGTGGAGGTTGCTGATGGGTCAGATCATTCAATGCTTAGGTGGGAAAACATGTTGCCTAGATCAATTATCTAATAAGGATGCCACCATCTTGTATTGTTTAGAAAATGGTGTCCAAGTAGATTATGCCAAGATATTTGGGAGGATCTCATTCACAAGCTGAACAAGAAGACTAGGGAAAAGATTGTTCCCTACCCTAGGTTTATATCTCTTCTACTTGAACATATGGCACCTAAATATGATAATGAAGAACTCACAATGAACCCCACTCAGGTCTTCAGTGTTTACAACTGGATACTAAAGCCAAACTAACCTGAAGAACCTCCCTTTACTAACCACATGAAGGCCATCTACAATCTAGATGTGCATGTGGACTCCAAAGCTCTCAAATACTCTTCTCCAACTGAAGAGGTTCCCCAAGGCAAAAAGCCTGGAGCTAGAAGTGGACTCAGAAGAAAACAATCTTCAAAACACACATCTAAGTCCACCACTGAGGCATCCAAATCCTAATCTGGCCATTCAAAGAAGGAAACTAAGTCCAGTTCGGCCATGGACACAAGCCCAAGCCATCCTTCACCTCCCACACCAGTGGTTGGTGAAATGCATAAAAAGGCACAGTAAGCAGCTGGTGGCCCAACATCTTTAGGGGACACCAGTAAAGATGGAGCCCACCCTCAGCTCAATAGTGGTATGTCTGCATTTCCTATAATTGAACCTGCTTGATCAACTTCTTTCATTTTGCACTCTGAGTCTGCATCAGGACATGATGCTTCAACAGATTTCACAGCTGAAGCTGATCCTGGAATATCTGCTCCTAAGGATTCCATACCTTAACAATAGGGTATGGATGAAGGAACCAAAAACCACTTTTTTGCTTACATACTTGCAGGATCTAATCCAAGTGTTCTTGTAGATAAAACCAAATCTGTTAGAGATGGGTTAAAAACTGTCCACACTACTTCAAGTGCAAATGAGGAAAGGAGCTGATGACATCCCACGAAAAGTAAAGCTGGAGGATTTGTCAGATATCTTGAAAGACACAAGATCTGCCTTCTTTACTCCTGACTCCCCACCAGATGAACCAATTATTATTTCAGATGAAAGTAAAGAAAAGGAAGTTGACAAAGCTGAACAACCTCCAGCTACCTCTTAGGATGTCCCTAAAGACACTTCAGTCCCACATCCTCCATCTCCAAGATCAGCTCAAATTCAAGAGTTAATGGCCTAAGTTCCTTTACTTCAGTCTCAGAAGAAAGAGCTGGAACACCAAAAGGCAGCAGCTGAAGCTGCATCACTAAAGGCCAAGCCATAATATCCAGACATCAACCAGCTCACTACTCTTCTGGTAACTTCTCTAAAACCTGAACTCGCCAAGCTCTTAGCCTCACATGACTTTGCTAGCTATTTACCAACTGAACTGAAAGAGCTCCCATCTAAAGTCACTGAATTAAGTGCGGAAATTAAAGAGCTAAAGCAGCATGTTAAAGACATGGAATTAGAGCTACCTGGGGATCTAAAAGAGATTCCATCAAAACTGGAGACCTTCACTTCCACTATCTTCAGTCTCTCATCCCAGGTTGCTGAACTGAAGAACATTCAATGGGAACTTCTAGCAGAGTTTCTTGATTTACCACATCTAGTATCTTCGGTTCAGGAAAAGCTCAAGACTTTGGATTCTCTTCCGGGTCTTTTGAAAAAGGTTACCAATACCTTAAACAGGTTTGCCACTTTGGTGGAAAATGCATCAGGAGCCACAACCACGGGTGTTCCTTCAGCAGACAAAGCAACTGCTTCACCTGCTGAGGGGGAGAAGGATGTTGATACAAACCTGCAAAATGAACTAGTTGATCTCTTGGGCATAGATATTGTCACACAGTACTACACTAAGAAGTTACTCTATGAAAGATACTGTGAGAAGATGAAGAAAAGAAGACAAAGCTCTAAGATCATCAACTGTGATGTTCTCACTAAAAAGGGCCCTATTTCACTGAAGGTATATAGGGAAGATGGGACAGCTAAAGTCATTGAAAAATTCAAAGCCAGTGACTTACAGCTGGCTGAATGTAGAGAGGTAGTACAAGCTTGTCCTGATAGAAAAGAAAAGGGATGGAAAACCATCTATGAACTGATAAAGACAAGAATTGAATACCTTGAACAAACTGAAAAAGAGCTACATATTGACTTCAACAAATCCCTTCAAGAACAAGATCTTCTGGATGAGCTAAATGATTTAGCTAACAAGAAAAGAAAAAGAACTGGTGATTCAACAGACCATTCCAGGTCATCAAAGAAACATAAGTCATCAAGTTTAACATAGAGAAGAGGTTGAGTGAGCAACAAGAACATAAAATGTAATAATCTTTTGTATTGACTTTATCTTTTGTAAAAGTAATGTAATGAAAGTTGGAATGAATGGTTATTAGTTTATGTTGTTCAATTTATATCAGTTATGTAAGAAGAAGTTGTTTTGCTCACTTACAACTGATTTTACCTTAGGCTATTTGTATATTCAAATAGGGGGAGATTGTCGGGTTCAGTTCCTGAGCCCTTTCAGTCTTTCAGTAGATTTAAACATAAAATCCCCTAAGTTACTCAAGCTGAAGTAGTTCAGTTTGAGATGCTGAAGTTCCTTCAGCATATAAGGCGGGAAAAAGATTGTTTCACTTCAGTGTATGCAGCGGTATTTAAATTTGAAATAAAAAGTGATATATATATAAAAACAGAAGAAAGAACTTTGGTTTTAGGGGGGGAGCTTTCAGTTCAGCTTGGTTACAACTCCAACTGAACGTGGGTCTATCCTCCTTAACAGAAGCTGAAAACATAAGTTTCACTTCCGAAAATGTTATAAGGCTGGAAAAAGATTGCTTTATGCTAAAAGGAATAAAACAATCTCCCTTGGAAAAAGGTGCTTCTAAAGTCAGCAGAGAAGTACATTCGCTTTTCCTCAAAGGACTGTACCTGGTACTCTAAAGCATGTCAACATTTAATGTTATCTCAACCACCTATTAGATGTGTGACACGCGTACTAGGTTAACTTGTAAACCCTAATCTCTTTGCCTATAAAAGGAAAGAGATTCTCAGAGTAAATGTTATCTCTTCCAATTAATGTGAAAACACATTGAAGAGTTCATTTATCTCTCAAACAAACTGACTCGTACCACTGAAAGCTGAAGCTTCAGTTTTGGTCATAACAAGTTTGTTTTCTTAAACTCTTAACATAGGTTAAAGTTTAAGTTCGAAGGAGATAACACCCTAATTGTCATTCAACCACCTTGCTATTCCGCAAGCAAGGTGTGTCATAGATTCTTTATTTGATTCTAATAAAAGTCTATACGTTGAAAAGTACTTTTGTGTGTTTTAAACTTGTTCTTTATATTGTTTATATATATTTGTTTAAAACTCACTTCGTTGCTATGAAATGTGATTAGTCTAAATTGATAAACTTTATATCACATTTCAAGGGACCAACATTAAGCACACATCAGATATGAGGTATAAGGGTATTAACTATAGGGAATGGTAGCAACCTCTGGTTGGCAAGGTAGAAATCAAGAGTCCTGAAGCTATTTTCTGCTGAATTGTCCTCCCTACATTAGTGACGCAGCCGACAACATCTGCAACATATTTATTTACATCTGAGTATAACCATACCAAGGAAGGTTGTAAAAAATGCTACATACATAAAAGCAATAATAGCTTACCAATTAAGTTTTTTTTTTGAACGGCGACTTTATTAGAACCACTAGCAAGGAGCTAGAAATTACAAAGGAATCAAAAAGGGTGTTAAAGCCAACTAACCCAATTCAAAGTTCTATTACATCTAGCTACACACCATTTAAAAAGAGCGCTAAAGATAAATATTTTCGAAATTGCATCCTTTCGGGGAATAGAGACGCAAAACGGAAATGGTTCCTGAAGTTCCATAAGGCTCCACCAAGAAACGTTAAAACACGCCTTCCAAACCTCTTTCGTCTTAGACTAACGGATAGATAGGAACAAGAGGAGCCAATCTTCGTACGACTCATAAGGGGATGAACATCCAAATTCCCATCTAACAAATTAACTTCTGAATATCTTTCGCCACAGAGCAACCGAAGAATAACATGGACGAATCCTCGAGCATGTGTCACAAAGAGGACAAGCCAAAGACGTAGCAAGACATTCCTACGTGAACAAATGCGATTAGTAGGTATAACGATCGAGATAAAGTTCAATCTAAAAAACGGTTTACCTTAAATCGGAATTTACCTTTTTTCTTAATCCATTAGTAGGAACTTCCATTTAGGGAGAAAGCAAAAGCCTCATCTAACATAGATCGAACATCATTGACTGGAAAAACACCATCGCCATTTATGTCCAAAAACCATCTGTCTTCCATATTAGATAAAGTAACCGTATCAAGTTAATAACGAAAGCTGATATGTTGTTTGTTGGATCTACAACTCCTCGGACATGACGACGAAAAGGAAGAGGAGATAGACGTATTCTATTATCACAACCGAATGTCTTTATTCTCTTCAGAGCAAACAAACGAGGGAAAAGAAAGCCTTTAGAAAGATTATCGCCTATCCAAAGATCTTCAAACGCTTGTACATGTACCTTTTCCATACGAATTTACAATGAGAAGTGAGATCGACACCTTTGACTTTAAGGGGTTAACTTCTGTTATGATGAGCTCCATGTCGAATTGAAAGAGCAGAGAGAACATGACTATCAAGCATTGTAAGTGATATTAATTCAGGCGACCATAAGGAGTTTTTCATGTAGAAAGTAAAAGCCTTATTACCCATTGAAAGAATGGCCTACGATTGAGTGCGAAGACAATAGGAAACTAGAAACTTCCCACCCTTCGAATTTCTTAAACGAAGCACCCTTGCCATTTGACCCAAGCAATCTTTCTATCACCCTCTTGAAAGCCATTAAAAAAATTCCTACGCAGACTCTCCATATAATTAAGAACAGATTTGGGAACCTTGAAAATCGACATGTTGTAGATAGGAGTGGAGCCAAGAACCGATTTAAGAAGGGTAAGACTGACCCCCGTCAGATAATGGTATTAGTTTCACCACCTAGAAACCTCTTCTTATCTTATTAATGTAACTGTCCCAGCCTTTTTTAGATAGACTTAATATCTACTACTAAAAAAATACCCAAGGTATTTAAATGGATCCTTTCATTATCAAACAACCAATAGACTTAGCAGCTTCAGCCACACAATTATCGGGGATACGAACCAAGAAAGAGATGACTCTTTTGAATATTTATTGCATACCAGAAAGTAAGGGAGAAGCATCGAAGAATATTCATGATACCCTTTAAGTTAGAATGAGACCACTCACCAGTTAAATACCACGGTCGTCGGCGGATAGGATTAAATGAGAAACGTAAGTAGTATGGTCAATCGCTGTATCCTTTGAAAATTCCGCTTCAATATGCGGGGGGATATAATGAAAGTGGAGCGAGACTATAATGAGTAAAACAAAGGGAGCTACAGGGGTCCCCTTGTTTCGAAGCCTCGGTATAATGAAATAGTAGTCGACTCCTGTTAATAAAATTGAGGCCTTCCTGAAGACAGACTTCACGAATCCATGAACGCCATTTTAGGACGAATCAAAAGAGATGGTGAACTCAGCAAGATAATCCAATCTAAACGGAATCATAAGCCTTGGCGAAAATTGACTTTTAAAATCATGGTGTTGCTTTTTAAGTTTGAACCGAAGCTAAGTTTTCATTGATAATAAAAGGACATCGTGAATCTGTTATTTGGAAGGAATGCAGTCTGAACATCTGAGATGAGATCCAAAATAACCAATAGGAAAGCGAGAGATAGGATCTTAGTAACGACTTTGTAAAGGCTTCCAATTAAACTGATGGGACGGTAGTCACTAACAACTTTCGGATCAAGAACTTTAGGGATGAGGCCCAACGAAGGTGCATACAATAGCAAAAAATCTCATGATCTAAAAACCATATCAAGCTATGCAAAAGTCAAGCCAACACGGTCTAATACTTACAAAAAAATGCAAAAAGTTTACTCAACTGTCCGGTGCCTAGGGGATTTATCAACTCCACAACCCCACACGGCTGTGCGAATATCTTCATTTGAGATCGGAGATTCCAATTCTAAGATCTGATAAATATTGTTTATGAGACGATTCGGAAAGAAGTTAAGAACTACCTGTATAGAAAACGGGTCTTGGAATGCTGTCCGTAAAATGCCTTCTAACTCTGTTTAACAAAGATTAGGTTCGACCAATCCAATCACCCCTATTCTACCTTAATACCTTTAACTGAAAGATTGGCGCGTTTTTTTATGATAGATCGAAAGTATGTGGAGTTCTCGTCACCCCTCGATTTGCCCAGTGATTTTGCCTTTGCATCATATCACGGTTGTTAGAAGATTGAAACATCGTGTAAATTGTTTCAAGACTTCAAACGAGACAAAAAGAATGTGTCGGTGACTCCTCCTTGATCCAAACACTTTATCAATGTCACCAATTTAGATTTATGATTTTAGAAAGTCCTACTGTGCCTTTTGAAATCCAAAGTCCATGCTCGAATCTCCTTCTTCAACATTTGAAGCTTTTTTTTAAACCGAATCATACCATTGGAATCATCAAGAGTAAAAGAATTCCAAGATTTTGAGACCAAGTCATCGAATCCAGGAAGCTCAAGCCAAGAGTGATAAACGAAATGGTGTGGGCCAAATCAAAAAAGACTTCCTGAGTTAAAATTGGCTTGTGGTCGTGAGAGGTGACGATTCCTGACAGAGATAGCGAAATGAGAGGAAAAGTTGAAAGTAAAACCATTAGACATTAAGAAACCTATCTAATTTACTCATCTTGGTAGCCGAAGGATGAGCCCATGTGAAAGAGAATCCTTCCAGCTGGATATCGTTTAAACCCGAATTAGAAATAAAGGAATTAAACGCGTTAGCTCCATGACTGTTAAAAACCGATCCCCACCGTTCCTCAATACATCTAACTTCGTTGAAGTCCCCCATAATTAAACTTTCTCCATTCCAACTAGTGATAAGAGATTCGAGATTAACTTCATAAAATTACGTTTAGATGAAAAGATTTGGGGGCCATAGAGCGAAATAATTAATAACTTCTGATTGTTCAGTATCAAACGTCCCATACAAAGCTATAAAAAATTATCAGATATAGTATGATGATCGCTTTCTTGATAGAAATTAGCATCCCAAAGCGCAAAGAATACACCTGAATTGCCTAATAGCCTCACTAATAATGTGGTCGAAAACCTAGTGTTCCCCATGAAATTTATCCACCATAGTCGAAACACTCTCTATATTAGTTTCTTGAATAGACAAAAAACTTACTTTTTGTTTAGAAAATCTACTCACTTGATCCAATCTTTCTTAGCTTGGATCCTAGGCCTTTGGATATTTAAGACAAGACAATTTATCGGAAAAACTAATTGTTTCCTTAGTTCCAATAAATCTTATCATGTCTTTAGTACAACCTTCCCATAGAAAAGCCCATTGTTTGCCACGTAATATTTCTTCTAAAAGTCCTATATGGAACCGCCTTCCTTGATCTAACCCCATTACTAAAACTTTCAGACGAGGACTTGTCCACGGTGATTTCCGCCTCTTCCATTTACTCTCGAAATTATCCTTGCCGACTAACTGGACGGTCGAAACACAGATTCTGCTTCAGGAATATCTTGATTATTACATGCTGGGATATCATTGGCAGGTGTGAAACCCGGAGGATAAGGGATGCTGGTTGACGTATCCGTGGTTCTTACTTCTTTAGTGCGTTTGTCAAGTAAGTCGTATATATTGAAAGGATCAGACGATACCTCCTTATCATTAGACTCACCATGTTGATGCTCGAAACCCTGAACTTCACCGTTATCGCCAAAGTATGTGTCCGAAACCACTTCACTAGCATTCTCCACCTCGTCGTTGTTCAGGTTATTTGCCTGTTCATTGATCTTAGCGGACTCGTCGTCCGAGAACAATTCTTTCTCAGGAACATCTTTGAAGGATGGGGACCAAACAAAAAGTTCCTTGGCACGAGCCCAAAAAACCTTCCCTTTTACAATAAGCTTAAAACTTTCCAAGATGTTCTCCGTTTGGCTGGTCTTAATACAAATACGTTTCCTTGCAAAGAGGTCATCATACCCATCTTCTAATTCAACCAATTCTCCCCATTTAGAACTGATCTTTTGAAAAGTTGAACGAGTCCAAGCATTTAAAGGAACTCCTTCAATGTCGACCCAAACTATCCGTTCTTTAGCTGCGAAATCTGATTGCGCATTACAAAGACGGCGAAACCACGAAGCAACCCCAACATGTTCCATGAATTTCGATTTAGACTTAGATGATTTCAATTCAATCATTACCCACAATCCTCCTAGGTAAACAACGCGAGTGTTATGAAAACCCTCGTTAGACAAAAGTACCTGTAAGTTATTAATGGAAGAAAATTGGAGAACTTCGCCCATAACACAATTCGTGAGATCCCTGTTCACCAGGCAAGAGTCGTCTAAAACCAAAGACGGTTTCAAAATAGACGAATAAGACTCTTTTGGTCCACCTTGATTCTGGACAATAGACTGCTTAAAACCCGTTACATTACCAGAGGGCACCGGTTTCTCTTTCTGAAAGGTAGAAGCTTTAGGCCTTTCAAACCGAGCAGGATTAGCAGATAAGTGAAAACGACCAATCCAAATAGTTTTGAGATTCTCAATTAGACGATCAAGATTGAGAACATTAATGAACCGAACAAAAGCGAAACGCTTCCCTGCCTTAGATCTCTTATTAGGAATGAACACATCGACCACGGTGCCGTAACCGTTACATACCTTCCAAAGGTCCCTACTTGAACAATCATCAGGGAAATTAGAGATGAACACCGACTTCGAGATCTTGGAGGTTTGGTCGATTTTGGATTGAAGGGAGTTCTGGAAACGAAACCCCATGTGTAAAAGCGATATATAAAATAAGGAAAACGGAAATATAAAATAAATAAGAAAGGACAATCGAGTCTAAACCCTAAGGTCCCAGGATGAGAAAGACGCCTAACACGCTCGATATGAGATTCATCAATTAAATGACAGATCCCGATTTCAGGGGTTATAACGATTTCAAACACCAAGGATTAAGGGGAATTGTCCGTGGGTTCAATGCTGTTAAAATCTACCAGTTGTAAAGGATACCTGAGAAAACCATCAGGCTTGACCAAAGCTTTTCTTATGGTTGTTGCCCTGTCAAATTCAAGCATTAAGGTATCATTGTTTATAATGTGATACTCGTCCTTATTAGGCAGCACAACAAAGTTTTTTATAGAGAATATACTCCCTTCTTTTAACCTGAGAAAATTGTGCGCTATGTTTCCCCTCGCAGTGCAGTGCATGACATTACCTTGCAAGAAGCCTGTGTTAAAATCAGCCACAACGAAAACGAATCTAATATTTAAAGCTTACATTTGCATCAGACACAACGAAATCAGTGCTCAAGTAACGCCCAGTTACAGCGTTCACATCCCACATCATACAAATCATGACCACAATGGTCCCGGTGACATTCACATCGAGTTCATCCAAGAATAAATCAGATATCGTGTGTGCAACCTCGGTGGACATGTCGTGTTTCCTCTTAGTTATGCAGAGCTGTATTAAAATCGGTTAGGATGCATGGGGAGCTAAAGGAGTTCATACCTCATTTATAGATATTAGGTTTTTAGGTTTTGTAACTCCAAGATCATTTGTATTCTTTGGGGTTATAATTACGCAAGTCTGTTGTGTTTTGTAACCCCATGATCGTTTGTATTCTATGTAGTTATTCATCATGTTCCTCTTCCAATAGGAGTAATTAACCGTGTGGTTATGCCATTTATTTACACGGGCATGTACAATTTTTACAGCGAGATTTACACACATCCACATTAAATTAAAGAGATGAATATATATATATATATATATATAATATAAGATATAAGATATAAATATAGATATAGATAAGTATTTATTTGCATATTGATAGTATTCGGTTATAAAAATATGCTTGTATTAAATGCATCAAAGATTTACCACTTAAAAGTTTAAGAGAATAAGTTATCTTGCGTTATGGGGTAGCGTTTTCGTGAAAACGCCACACGATGGCGCCAGACCTACATCGTGAGTGGCGTTTTCGTTCATGGCGCCGTCCCCTCCAGCATTAATGGTCTGGTATTTTTATTATTATTTTTCCCTTTTTCTATTTTGTAGGAAGGGGTGTTTTATGAGGACCAGGAGTGTCTAATGACACTAGATTCTTGTGTTATAGGAATGATGAGTGTTTTGTGTGTTGTGATGGATGCTTGTGTTATGAGAAAAATTACTAATGTGACATCACTTTATTTACGGCATCACATGACGACATGAGAGGGTACCTAATGCTCTAACACAAAATCTTACAACTATAGATAAACAAGAACATTGACTAGAAATGGAATACGCCAAATATTGTACAATGTGTAGTATAATGATTGCAAACTTCTATATAGTAGTAGTAATCAATGTAATTACAGTCAGATATTCACTTTTCACTATAGAAAATTGAGATTTTTAGTAGAGGTTGGCAAGTTAGAAATTCCAAATGATAGCAGTGACTATTTAGGGGAGGATGCATCTGTCACTTTTCCTTAATTAGAGTCATAAGATTTATGCCTTCCATTGAAATCAATGTTAAATGACTTGTGTGCCTGTTATTGCTATCTATGGTCTGTTGAAATCAATGATACCTTGTGACTATGTCGTCTGCCGCCCAAGTTATTAACCATTTATGATTATGTTGAAAATGCTACCATATGATCATGTCATGTCCCTCGTGGCGTAATTCACCATCCATGGGTTTGCGACCAGTCAACCATATTTCTTATGTTCCTAAACTACCTTAACGTTTCATAAGATTATCCAGTAAGATGAATGAGTTTGGTAATGGGTCACAAGGGGTTTAGGTTCGGGTCATTTTGGGTACAACCCACGTCCAAGTTTTTGTCCATTTTAATCATTGTTTAAATGAAGTTTCCTTAGAACAAAGTTTTGTTCACTAGAAATAGGCAGCAACTAACATGCTGTTTTTGGTCTGTTGCTCCGTTCATCTGCTAGCTTATTTTTTTCAAATCAACCCTTTATGAATAGAAAAACATAACCCAAATCGGTTCATTTATGAGTAAGCGGGCAGTTTGAGCTTAACGTTACTGATTGAAGAAATGTTACAGCCAAATATGACGCTACTCATGTTTCATGTTCACATAGTGAAGATCATATATAAATAAAGATGATACAAACCCAAAACTGCTAAGAAGCTCTAATTCTTACAACCTGATAAATGCACGAGGTTTCTTCCTTGACAAATGAAGAATGGACGGTCACTTCAGCAACATATGCAAGATAAGTTACAAATGCATATCAAAGCTCATGTATGTGAAGTAAGCTACGTGTAGAGCAAGTTTGTGTTGATTCACGGCCATGAAGTATCCTCAACTCCAGAAACTGAAAGAAATACAAATAACACAAATATGAGAAGAGGTAAAAAAAACTGTAAGGAAGTCGAAGAAAACAATCTATGAAATTGCAGCATCAAATGCTCCCAACTATAAACTACCTTGACAGTGTTTGGCATTACATTTAAAAAGTGATTACGTGATATGATAATATGAATTAGGTGATCTGTTGCTGCACGAAACAGCGCATGGATGCACTTCTCTTTGAGTTGCGATAAACAGATACTCTTTTTAATGACCCTTGTTCAACCATAAAAGCAGAATTGTTGTAGCTATTCTAAAAGTGATTATTTGACCCCTAATTAGAGACACTACCGAATATTGGAATATGATTTTCGCTGACCTGGAAAGCGAAAATGAGATAATTACTTTATAAACACAGAGTAAAATATGATAGCAAAATCAATAACATGCCCAAAAAGTCTCATGACAATAAACCAAACATAGCAAGAACATCCAAAAAAATATCAATATTAAATTCAGCAATTATCCTAATCCAAGATGATATCGAGTAAATGATGGCAAATACTAACTAGATAAGGATGCAGAATCAGTTTCGTTGCAGTGACTCCTGATCCAACATTGATTATTCGACACAATGACACGCAGCTAATCAAATAATCAGAACATTCAGTTAAACAACTACAGTAGAAACTAAATAATCACATTCAAAACGCAATAACAAAACCCCCTTAGGTTGACTTTTTTTACCTTTATATCTCCTTAACATAGAACATATTTCATAAAGTTCAACTTTACAACTAAAGTTCTATCAATATGAATACCTCAAAAGGAATTCATTTCGAGACCATAAGTTTTCCTTTTGACCAACATCCTAGCCGCAGTCCGATAAGGCTCCTCAAACTCCTCAAAATCAACCCATGACCCATCATTAACATCTTTCGACACCAATTTCTCACTAGGCCTAATTGCCACCAAAGTAGCCCCTTTAAGCACACTCCCATCACTCAACTCCAAATACGGCGCATACCAAAGCTTCATACTCAAAGCAGGAATACTCGTCCTATTAGTAGCCAAAGACACCGACAACGGCTTCACTCTCAACTCATCCATCTCTTCCTTATTCATACGTAACACACCTTGTCTATCCACATCACTCAAAACCAACTTCTTTAACGTCTTATGCTCATCTATAATCTCTTTTAGCAAATAATGCCTTGCAGATGCCGCGATTAAAGTGCTTATAGTCCATACTACACGCATCTTTAACCCTCCATTCGTATAAAACGTGTCGGGTATACTCCCATCATTTCCATTAACCTCATCTTCCTTTAAACTTTTAGTAACTGATGATGCAGCCAGCATCATGCATTTACGGAGGGTGGATCCAAAGTCCGCCCTCCAGTTAAGTAAAACATCATCCTCGATATCTAATTCACCTTTTGGTAGCTCAATAGTAAGTTCTCTAACATCCTTAAAGTTTTTCAAAACATGTGTTGGAGAATGATGTTTTTGTTGCTTGTGATCCACGTCAGCATGCATGGGACGTAAAAAGTTACTAACTGAACCCAACATGTGTCTTAGGATGTTTAAAACTGAAAAGGGTTTATAGGGTTTTGTCGTGTTGTTGTCGGATACGACACAGTCGACACATACCATGATGTTTTGTACTTGTGGGATAAGTGTGTGGAATCTTTTTGAAACGACACAACATTTTCCTAAGGATTTGATGTCTTTAAGGTTGTTGAAGATTACTAAGAGGAGAGAGTCTGGTAGGACGTCAAAGTGGTCGACAGTGGCTGATGGTGGTGGTTGTGGGTAGCTTGTGGTGGTGTGATCTTGCCGGAAAGATGACGTCATCATCGGGAAATAAAGACTAGAGAAGGGGAAGTAGAAGAAGTTTTTTATAAATTTGACAATATCTTCTTTGGTTTTAAAGGGAAAAAAGTGTTTACTTGTTAGTTAAGACAAAATGGATAGCATTTATTAAATTTCTTAATTACCAAGTATTTTAGGAAGAAGAAGTCTATAGAGTATATTCTAAAAATATTAAAAATACACTGCACATAATATCTTGTGTTTGTCTAAGTTGAAACATGAATGATTAGAAAAAAAAAGATTAAACAATAAGAACGCATGCACTCTTATTACGAACTTATGGGCCACTCCTTGCAACATGTCGAATTTTATAATTAGGATATAGAAGTTTTACAAATCTTTAAAATTAACTAAGTTGAAGAAAAAAGACTTTTAAAAGTCAAAAATGGACACTTAATATGGGACGGAGGGAGTACCATCTTTTTTCACACGTACACAAAGAATGCAATAATAAATTTTTTTTCTTTTTTTTACATTTTAGTATAATCTATTTCATCAAAATAAAATTTACATGAAGACAAACGATCAACAAGCTACGCCGCTAATTTTTTTTTGATCGTAAAACTAAATCTTTTGAAACAACATTTGTGGATCTAGGTGTCATAACATTACTATGCATAACTCGTTGGACTCTTTTGAGGAGCTCCACCGCGTCAGATGCAAGGAAACCAGATTTATCAAACACGAAAGTAATAAAACGTGTTGATTTTCAATGCATGTTTTCTCGTGTTTTTTTATTTTGCACGAGGCGGGTTACAAAGTAGCATGTCTCACTGTAAAACCCCGACTACTCAAACCTACGAGAGGAGAAACCCACTTAGATTCACACACGCATGTTCCCCTCCAATCCATAAAAAAACCAAAACGTTAGTTAGTCAAAGTGTAGATCTTCCATCCAACGGGTCAGTAAAAAAGTTCACAGGTGCTTCTTTCTTGACGGAGATCCCAGCATACCTACATACGTTAAAAAAGACGTCCATAACCATATTGTGTCGGTACTTGAAGCCTGAAAGCTCTTTACAATGAACCGCATGTTCCCCAAAGGAATCCAAACATGCCTTGCGACAAACTGGACATATCGTATCAACCAGATGGAATCATGAGCCGGTACTTAAAGATAGTGCGATATTTCACCGGTGTCATATGTTGACCTAGCCCGTCTATAAAGATTGCTAGTAGAAATCCTGAGCATGTGGTACACGTTGATTCTTAAAAACTGCTTTGTGTCTCACAGTCATGTCAAAGTAGAATTTCATATCTTTGACTATTTCAAAAAAAAAACACTCGTCAATGTTTGTTGGGTTTTAGAGATGATGGTCATATGATATTCTTGTTAGAGCGTTAGGTGTAGTAACGCCGGCAATAGCGTTGGCCGGCGTTGGCAGGCCAACGCGCGTTGGAGGTTTTTTTTTTTAAATTTCATTTTACCCCCCTAAAACGGTTTGTTTATATTTTACCCTTCCCCCCCCCCCCCCCCAATTTTGAAAAGTTTCATTTTACCCCCCAACGGCTAGTTTTTTTTTTAATTTTAATTTTTTTCAATTTACCCCCTAAAACGGCTGAATTTAAAAAAAAATCATTTTACCCCCCTCACTCAACTCACTATATATACAACACATTACCAAATACAAATTCACATACAAATTCACCACTCTTCAAATACAAATATACATCTTTTTAGCAATAAAAAAATGTCTGAATTTCCCAACAACGGTTTTATGAATCTCCTCACCGGGTCGATGACGCCGGAACAGTTTCAACAATACCAACAAGAACAACAACAAGCTTTTTTCCGATGGCAACAATCACAAGTCCTAAACCGTGAATTCCAAGATCTACAACAAAACCCACCATCATTCAACTCAGAAACTTCCCAATCACTCACTCAACCTCAACAAGTCGATTCGCCAAAAAAAGGCGGTCGCAAGAAAACAAAATCAAAAAGGGGAAAAAATGTTGAAGACGAGCCCCAAGAGCCGGTAGCAGCGGGCCGTTGGCTACCGGTCGAAGAAGAATTGCTTGCAACATGTTACGTGGCCGTTTCGGAAGATAATAATGTCGGAAGGTCACAAAAGCATGAAACGTTTTGGTATCGGGTTTTGAACGAGTTCAATTCGAAAAAATTTCAAAAACGTACAAAGGATATGTTGACTAGCAAATGACATACGTTGAATGCCAATTGCCAAAAGTTCAACGCCGCGTACAAACGGGCCAAACGTTTGGGGAAAAGTGGCGAAAACGATGTGGATTTTTTGAAACGGGCTCAAAGTATTTACCGTGACGAGCATAAAGGGGTCTCGTTTTCTCAAGAAGATGCTTGGGCCATTTTGAGATTCCACCCGAAATGGGACGCACCCGAACAAGTTGACTTAACCGGAGACGTCCCCGGGGCTACCCAAGAGGATCTATTCGGTCACGATGCACGACCACGTCCGGCCGGCAAACCACGGCCCGCCAAGAAAACCAAATCCGACGCCACGGCGAGCACCGGTGGAAGTAGCGCGTCAACCCAATTCGGGGAGTTAATGGAGCAGGAGCTTCGTCTGAAACGGGAAGCCGCCGAAAGGGCTTTCGAAGCTCAAGCCGAAAAAGACCGCACACTAATGCGGTTGGAGGAGTTGAGGTTTCTAGCTACTAGCACCAAGGATTTGGACGACGACGACGCCTATTGGATCAAGAAGCAAAAACAATTAATCAAAAACAAAATGAGAAATGATTTGGGTGACGAGGACGACGAAGACGAAGACGAGTAGTTTTTTTTATTTCGTAATGTTTTTATTTTTTTTCGTAATGTTTTTTTTTCGTAATGTTTTTTTTATTTCGTAATGTTTTTTTTATTTCGTAATGTTTTTTTTATTTCGTATTGTTTTTTTTAATTTCGTAATGTGTTTTTTTATGTAATTTGTATGTTTAATTATGAATGAAATGGTTTGTTTGTTAAAATAATGAAATAATTGTTTAGGGGGTTTTATGAAAATAAAGAGGTGAGTGGTGTTATTTGGTGTTATGATAAGAGCCTTGGGTGCCGTAACGCCACCACCGGCGTTATGCCTATGTGGCAGCCGCGTTGGTGGCGTTACCACACCGCCTTCCAACGTTGGCCAACGCCGTTGGGCTCGGCGTTAAGCCACCAACGCGCGTTGGTGTCAATTTTCTTTTTTTTTCTTTTAAAAAATTGAGTGTGTGCATAGTGTGTGTTTGTGTGTGTTTTTGTGTGTGTTCTGGTGTGTGTTTTTTAAGTGTGTGTTTTCGTGTGTGTGTGTTTTTTGTTACAGATCGAGAGGAAGAAGAACAAGGAAGAAGGGGGTGTAGGCCCAATCTATTTTTTTAATCTTTTTTTCGTTTTTAATTTTTTTTTATAATTAATATTTTTATTAAATAATGAAATATTTAATTATAATTTAATTTGGTTAAATAAATAGAAAAGAAAAAAAAATTGGGTCCCAAAAAGGGTTGTTAATGGTGTTACTACACCTGAGAGTGGTGTTGGTGTTGGTGTTATGCTGATGTGGCGGCAAAAAATTGGTGTTATGGTGTTACTACACCTAGGTCTCTAAGGAGTCAAGGTTGAGCTTATAAGCACTCAACTTGAATTGTTATCACGTGTTAGGAATCAAGTTAGGATTATTACTAACGAGTCAGTTATTTCAACTTATTTGAGTATCCATTAGTTAATGCAATATTTTTTTTTATATAAAAATTATATTGTTTTTACAGGGTATTTGCTCATTGAATCATTTTCAAGCAATGAAGAAGTTAATGCTTTAAGAAAAAGGATGACTGAATTGCTTCATGGTTTTGATCCTTCTTCTTCTGCTTTTGTTTTTTCCACTAAAAATCATGTCTCATTTTTATTCATTTTGTTTTGTTTTGATTTAGAACAAGTAAGAAAGTTTGTAGGATTGGTTATTATAATAGTTTATCCTGCTTATGGACTGTTTAGGATTGCTTATTAAAACTGTGTATCTGTTACATTTGTTTTAATACAACATATTAGCAGTTTTGAGGGTGTTTGTGCTTTGCTTATCCCAACTGCTTAGTTGTTTGCGAATGAAATAAACTGTTTTGGATAAGCAATTCAAAACTGCTGATCTAAAACAGCTTGTTTTTAAAAACCCGTAAGTAGATAAGTAGTTTTAATAAGCAATCGCTGATGCGATTGCTTATAAAAAGTATAAGTCTGTTTATTGCTATATGGAATGAGCCGTTTTGAATAACCAGGTTCAAGCTAGTTATTCAAAACTCCTTTATTTCAATACACATGTAATCGTGATAAGCAGTTTTGCGATAAGTGCAATCGTGAATGTTGAATGGCTGGTGGATGGAAGTTTACTATGGGATGGAGAAAGCATTATAGGTTTGAAAGTATGTTCCAGAAAGCTATTGAATTCATGGTTGGGCAACTGTTGTTCACAGCCTTGGACTAAAAACGGAAGGATTTTGAAGGAGCAAAACTTATGATAGAAAACCTCATAATATTCTGTCCATACATACAAAAAATGCACCGGACCTTGGCGGGTTTGTTTTTGATGTTTGATCTGAGTAGTTTCAAGTTTTAGTGCGTTTGGAGGCGCTATAGTGGTTTTGGTTGATCTTTTTTGCTTTCCATTGTGTTTACAGCATTTTGTCATCGTTCACTAATGGTAAGCATGTTCTCTCCTTCTCCCTTACTTTTTTTGGTTATGCACATTTAATTTTCAAGTTTTGTTTCCTATCAACACTTTTTGTAATAATGGGATCTAATTTTGACTGAAGATTATAAAAGTGGCATTATAAGGGGTTCGTTTTTTGGGTTGTTATTTTTTATTCAAATGGGGTAAAAGATCATTTTTTTAAAAGCTAAATCTTGACTGGGTTTAAATGGTTTTTTGTTGATGTCGGTTGTTGTTGATACCCCAATGGATAATTGCACAATAGTGCATATTGATATGTGGAGAATTCATATCCTGTTTATATCAAAATGTCCCTTAAAAGATTGAAATTGAAATTATGCATAAAATGCTTGTATAATTACTTGTTTTGTCTTAGTGATTGTTGTATGTATGAATATTGCAAATATCATAAGGAAAACGGCCAACATCGGACAAAAACGGACCGAGCGGAAAAAGAGTGTACAAAAGCTAGGGGATATTTGATAGCATGAAGGGTCAAAATGTCAACTAAGTCAACCTTTGGTCAAACAAAAGTCAACCCACTAAATGCCCAATACCTTTTAAAATACCACAAAAGCCCTTAATGTTAAATCATCTTAAATTAAAGTCCCTTAAACCCTAACACCGTTATCTCTTTATATAAACACACTAGCCCATTATTCTTTTTATAAATACCCGGCCCATGTCTATTTTTTATAACCCAAGCTCCAAGTTCATCCCTCCAATTGTTCCCGGTCAATTATTTCAAACGATAAAAATAGATAAAAAGGGTCAGCGATGTTACCATTTACTATGTCTATCGTCACCTCCTTTTCACCCCGAGTTCAAATTTAAAGGGCAAATGGAAATTTGAGGACGTGGTAAGTGATTCAAGGATTGCCAAGGAATGATGTGAGAGTTATTACGTCACATGAGGCTTCATTGGTCAATCCCCAAGAGTATGACACGCTGGGTCTGACAAGATACACACCAATGATTGGTAATTTGCACTAAAGTCTAGTATGCAATAGAACGTATACTGAGTGACATGGAAATGCAGTTGGCAATCCGTGTGCTCAATCATTTAATCCAACGACCTCTATATGGATCCAATGACTGAGCTAATATTCAAGGGCCAAAGATCAGATGGATAAGGGAGCGGGCAAGCAAGAGACTAGATGGCATCCTTCAAGGCTATAAATTAAAAGTCCTTCTCACACACATATATCTTCTTTTTTTCTGCATTTTTTTAGTTTTCTTAAGTAGCTTTTGTAATCTTTTTATTTTAAATGTAACTTTCTTATTAAAGCTTTTGTAATCTCCTTTTCAAAGTATTGTAATCTGTTTTTCTATTAATGAAATCATCTTTTACTATTACATAAATCTGTTTTTACTATTAAGTTTTTACAAATCCAAATTCTCATGTCACTGTTTCATAAGCTTGATAAGCTCTCTTAAGTCTCATAAGTATTTATAAGCTTTGGATTGCGCTCAAAACAAGCATATAAATTCCACTTTAACCTTTAAATCAAAAATACTTTGCTAAATGGATTTTGAGCTTGTGGATGATAAGCTTTCAATGGAAGAGGCTTGGGCCTTTACTAGCTTATTCCTTGTGATAAGCTGAGCTGTAGTTAGCTCCTCTTGAGATTGATAAGCCTTCGTTTAGCTATGGCACTTGTAAGTTCTTTTCTTTTCTGTCTTAATTTTTTCTCAGCTTATTAATTTGTCTTAACTACTTATAATCTAGCTTATTTGTGCTTAATTATGTCTCATAGTGCTTATTGATCATGTTTTGTCATCTGCTTTTAGCTTTAGTTGCTCAGATCTTAGTTTTTCATATATTGTCTTATAAATCTGTCAAAAACCAAAAATATTAGCATAGTTATTAGCTTATTCATACATGTTCATTATAGTTGTTATAAGTTGTTAGACATCTGGTATCTGAGTTTTAATCATTAAATCTATTTTTCATAAGCTTAAATGGATTTGAATTTGTTTAAAGGGGTGTTTGGTTCAAACAACATTAACTTTGGTTAATGCTGTTGTGGATCACTTGATTCTTTGGATTGATTTCAAATCCATCTTTGAGTTTATAAGAGTAGGATTTAAGGTGTTTGTTAGGCTCAATCAAGTTTTCAGTAGGTTTTCTATTAGTAGTTTAAATCTGTTGGTCTTAAATCAGTGAGACTAGCATTTTTAGTTCAAGCCTTTCCTAGATCTTGTTATTGCTTAAGTTTTAGTGGAGGTGTAGCATGTTATTTCTTTTGCCTACATTTGTTAAAGATTGATTTTAGTTCACTTTTGTGCAAACTGCATCAGCAGTTTATGTAGCATGTTATCTCTTATATAAACACACTAGCCCATTATTCTTTTTATAAATACCCGACCCATGTCTATTTTTTATAACCAAGCCCAAGTCAACCCTCTTATTGTCCCGGTCAAATATATCAAACGAATTAAAAAAAAGATAAAAAAGGGCGCGAGTTACCCATTTACTATTCATCGTCACCTCCATTTCACCCCGAGTCAAAATCAAAGGGCAAATGGAAATTGAGGACGTGGCTAAATGATTCAAGTGCCAAGGAATGATGTGGCAGAGTTATACGTCACATGAGCCTCCCATTGATCAATCCCCAAGAAGAATGACACGCGGGTCTGACAAGAAACACACCAATGATTGGTAATTTGCACTAAAGTTAGTGCAAAAGAAGTACAACGAGCCTGACACACGGAGTGCCACGTTGGCAATCCGTGTGCTCACTCATTTAATCCAACGACAATCTATAAGGATCCAATGATGAGCAAATATTCAAGGGCCAAGATCAAATGGATAAGGAGCGGGCAAGAGACCTAGAAGAATCCTCTCAAGGCTATAAATAAAGCTCCTCACTCACACACAAATCATCTTCTTTTTTCTGCATTTTTTTAGTTTTCTTAAGTAGCTTTTGTAATCTTTTTATTTTAAATGTAACTTTCTTATTAAAGCTTTTGTAATCTCCTTTTCATAGTATTGTAATATGTTTTTCTATTAATGAAATCATCTTTTACTATTACATAAATCTGTTTTTACTATTTAGTTTTTACAAATCCAAATTCTCATGTCACTGTTTCATAAGCTTGCATAAGCTCTCTTAAGCTCTCCAAGTCTATAAGCTTAGATTGAGATCAAAACAAGCATATAATCCACTTTAACCTTTAAAATCAGAAATACCTTTGCTAAATGGATTTTGAGCTTTTGGATGATAAGCTTACAATGGAAGAGCTTATGGGAC
>BQNB010018564.1:27854-32854 GCA_026074375.1 Tanacetum coccineum
CTAGTTCGATCCCCTAGTTCGATCCGCTAGTTCGGTTCTTTCGTTCGGTTCTAACTAGTGAAAAACGCTCGTTCGATCTTAACTAGAGAGAGCTCGTTCGATACAAACTAGAAGTCACTCGTTCGATACAAACTTGAAGCTACTCGTTCGATTGAGACTGAAGAAGCTCGTTCGGTTCAACCTATGCAATAGCTCGTTCGGTCCTCTCGTTCGATTCACTAGTTCGAATGTCTTGTTCGATTGACTCGTTCGATTCCCTTGTTCGGTCCACTAGTTCGAATCTAACTATTACGAAACCCAAATTTTCAAAACTCAAAAAGACACGATTTTTAATGATTTTTAGCAAAAATTCTTGTACAACTAGTATTACTAACCCTATAGGAACAATAAAAATGAAAACTTTAAGGTTTTTAAGCCAAAAATTTTTTATCACTAAATTGATCTTTGTAAAGGTTTTGAACACAAATCAAACACAAAAATCTAAACACACCACTCCATGGCTCTTGATACCAATTGAAGAATACTAGTAATCTAATGAATCAACCAAGAACAATAAGTGAGATGTGGGTTGGATTGTTAGAGATAAACTTGGATGGAATGGATGAATGTATTATGGAATGTGTGAAAAATGGAATGAATAACAATGGAACAACCAACCCTCTCCAAGACTAGGAGAGGGTGTATAAATACTACCATGGCCGGCCCATGGGCTGGAGTTGGGCCACCCATGGGCCTTGGGCCGGACTAGATTACTAATCTAATCCTTATACTAACTACGAGCTAAGACTTGTTACAACTTTGGAAGTGACCGACACTTTTCTTGTTTCCAACAATAGTGTCAATAACAACCGACCACGGTAGGGAATTTGATAATGAGTTGCAATTTGGAGAGTTTTGTAATGCCAATGGAATTACACATAACTTCTCAGCTCCACGCACCCCTCAATCAAATGGCGTGGTTGAAAGGAAAAATAGGACTCTTCAAGAAATGAGTAGGACTATGTTTAATTAGCAATCATTACCACAAAAGTTTTGGTGTAACGCCGTAGATACCTCAACATACATTCTCAACCGAATCTTAATTAGAGCCATTCTAGGAAAAACACCTTATGAACTCCTGAGAGGTAGGAAACCTACTCTTGATTACTATAGAGTGTTTGGAAGCAAGTGCTTCATTTTAAACACTAAAGACTGCCATACCAAGTTTGACCCAAATTCATACGAAGGTGTCTTTTTAGGTTACTCCCAAAATAGTAAAGCCTACATCATCCTTAATAAACATACTAGGAAAGTCGAAGAATCACTCAACGTGACATTCGATGAAACTCCTCCACCCTCTAAGACATCACCCTTGGTGGATAATGACTTAGATGAAGAAGAAGCAATTAAGGTTGCACTAGTACAAATATGAGATTTGGTCACACATGGTCAAAATGGAACGGCCACACATTCACATATTTATGTGGCTAAAGGTACCAAAATAGACAACATTTACTAATTAGCCACACATGAAATTTTGATGTGTGTGACCATTAGAACTGTATTGCCACACATTCAAACATTTATGTGGCTAAAGGTAACTAGTAATTTTTTATATGATTATTTAGCCACATATGAATTTGGAACGCGTGACAAATACAAGTAAGCTTGAAGCATTAGTCACGCTCCCTCCCAGTTTGATCAACGAGATCAGTCGGCTAGAGAGCGAAGCTATTCTTCTTATGAGGATGAATAGGTTGCCTGGCTGAGATGGTAATCTGCTTAACCTCTATCTTGGAGGTCGCGGGTTCGATTCTCGCTGGGCGTGATTCCTTTTTTTTTTTGAAAACCAAAAACAAAACACCCTTTATCTATATCAGCTTATCAGCAGATTTAATAAGCAGTTTTAAAGCCGAGTAAATAGTTTAATAAGCAGAATTAAGAAGTTTATGAGCTTAAGCCCAAATTGAATAAGCTAGGAAGTAGCTTATTCGACTACATAAGTTGTACCAAGCTACAACCCCCAAAATGCCAAACATTCTTAAACAGTAAAACGTGCAAACCCAAAGCCAAACACGCAGAGACAACATACTGCCATAAAAATGCAGACCAAGATAGGAAGGCTCTATGCAATGATCAAACTGAAATTGGCGAAAGGGTTCTAAAAGGGACCTAAACTATAGACTACATGCTACTACCCATATTATCGGCACAAAAAAAGGAATGACATGCGAGGACACAAGGCCGGTCCTTATAACAAACGCATAAATAATAGCTTAATTTTTTTAAAAATAAATACATTGCACGTTAGCAACTTCATGACTCATCCTGTGAAATCCAACTTCAATTGCAAATAAGGGATACCAAATCCACTTCGTAATCACATGTTCATCGTAATCAGAAATCTCTAGCCTTTTGTCATTTAAGTGAATCATTTTTTAGCAATTGTTTGGGAATTAAGTGTTGTTGTTTGTGTGGTGTGTTGTTATGGTTGATTGTGTTTTATGAGTCTTGATTCTTGATTGTGGTGTTTGTATGCAATTCACGTTCACGGGATTTTACACGTCTATGATTAAAACCGATAAATGAATTAACGGGATTTTACAAAATCAATAGAAAAAACCGTGAATGAATTGATTCGGACTCAGCGGCCAATGATTTAATTGTCTAAAAACAGATAATTTTTCTGGCTAGGGTTATAGCAGATTGTTTAACAAGCACACCAAACTAGAAACTGGCTTAAAAATACTGAATGGGTCCCCGTGAGCTAGAACAAAAACAAGTGTAACACAAATTCCAAAAAACTGAAAAATGTCAATAAATCATAGTAAACGATGGTTTTGGGCCTTGAAAAATCCTTAACCAGCTAAAAGGTGATTACGGGATAGCCTTATCCGTCCTCGTTTTTTCATCTTCGATTGAGAGGTCACGGGCCTGAAACGGAGTTACGGATCAAAAGTTATGGCTGTTTTACTGAAACCCTTTTCTTCACGCAAGATTTCTAATCAAAACGCAATGAATAAAAAATTGGGCAGAGTAACGTTTAGTCAAAACGCAGTCGTGGTCTTCAAAACGCAACCTGTAATCAAAACGCAGTGAACCAAAACGCAATGAGTCAAAACGCAACAAAGTCAAAACGCAGTGAGTCAAAACGCAGTGAGTCAAAACGCAGTTATAATTAAAAACGCAATGAGTCAAAACGCAGTGAGTCAAAACGCAACCAATTCACAACGCAAATGAGTCAAAACGTCAGTGATCAAAACGCCAATTATCAAAACGCAATGAGTCCAAAACGCAATGATCAAAACGCAACAAAGAAGGAATCAAACGCAACAAGAAGAAATCAAACGCAACATGAATTTTGCCAGAGAGTCAAAAACGCAACGGACGAATAATACTAGATTTTCCACCTAAAATCGCCAAAGAAAAAAAAAAAATAAAAATCGCCCATTTAGACCTCTTAACTTGATTACTCTTGCACAAATTAGCTACCCTATGCCTAGATCTTGCTTAATAACATAAACATTTACACATCTAAGCACACAAATTCGGGTTTGATTTTTTTCTATTGACTTCTTTTTTACCACGAATTTGATCTTGTTTAACCACAATAATCAGTAGATAAACAACACGGATTCCCCCTATGCTCTGGTGCCAATTGTTAGTATAGATTCACCCTTTGAACAATGATCTGGAGGCTTGGTAAAATGGAAAAGAAATTGAGCCATATTATTAGAGAGAAAAAGAGAGAAAAGAGAAGAGATAGAAAAAAGAAGAAGAAGGAGTGTTTGTGTATGTGTGTGGTTTAATAGAGAAAAAGGAACCACACACACACTCACACTTTACAATGTGAACTCCTACCCCTCCATGGAAGTATGGAGGGAGTATTTATAGTCCCGATATCGACTAGCTAAACTAACCCGACCCGACTATAAATGATAAATGTAATTCCGGATTAGTCACCATATTTTAGGGCTAACACAAAACCATAAACCCTAAACCGTAAACCCTAAAATCATAAACCCAAAACCATAAACCCTAAACCATAAACACTAAACCTTAAACCCTAAACCCTAAACTTTAAACCCTAAGCCCTAAACCCTAAACCCTAAACCTTAAACACTAAAAACTAAACCCTAAACCCTAAACATTATATCCTAAACCCTAAACCCAAACCCTAAACCCTAAACCCTAAACCCTAAGCCCTAAACCCTAAACCCTAAACCCTAAACCCTAAACCCTAAACCCTAAACCCTAAACCCTAAACCCTAAACCCTTAACCCTAAACCCTAAACCCTAAACCCTAAACCCTAAACCCTAAACCCTTAACCATAAAGCCTAAACCATAAACCTTAAACCTTAAACCCTAAACCCTAAACCCTTAACCCTTAACCCTTAACCCCTAACCCTAAACCATAAACCATAAACACTAAACCTTAAATCCTAAACCCAAAACCTTAAACCCAAAACCCTAAACCCTAAACCCTAAACCTTAAACCCTAAAAACTAAAACCTAAACCCTAAACCCTAAACCCTAAACCCTAAACCCTAAACCCTAAACCCTATACCCTAAGCCTTCATAGTTAAAAAAAAGAGTTTTTGGCAGGAAAACTTGAGTAAAACTTAATTTTTAATAAACCCTAAACCCTAAACCCTAAACCCTAAACACTAAACCCTAAACCCTAAACCCTAAACCCTAAACCCAAAACCAAAAACCCTAAACCATAAACCCTAAAACCTAAACCCTAAACCCTAAACCCTAAACCCTAAACCCTAAACCCTAAACCCTAAACTCAAAACCCTAAACCCTAAACTATAACCCAAAAACCTTAAACCCAAACACTTTACCCTAACCGCTAAAAACCGCAAACCTAAACCCAAACCCTAAACCCTAAACACTAAATCCTAAACCCTAAACCATCAACCTTAAAAACCTAAACCTAAAAACCTTACCCTAACCCTATACCTTAAACCTTAAACCCTAATCCTTACACCCTAAAACCCCTAAACCCGAACTCATA
>BQNB010018564.1:47854-54511 GCA_026074375.1 Tanacetum coccineum
ACAAACCTTAAACCCTAAACCCTAAAACTAATACCCTAAACCATAAACCCTAAACCCTAAACCCTAAACCCACAACCTTACACCCTAAAACCTAAAACCAAAACCCTAAACAGCATAACCCATAAAGCCTAAACCATAAACCTTAAAAAACGATTAAAAACCCTAAAACTCAAAACCCAGAAACCGTAAACCCAAAACCCAAAACGGTAAAACAGATAAACCACTAAAACAACTAAACCCTAAACCCAAACAAACGAAACCCTAAACCCTTAAACCCTAAAACCCTATAACCCAATCCCAACCTTAAAAACTCCAAAATCCTAAACGCCTAAACCTTAATCCCTTAATGCTTAAACCCTAAACCCTAAAAAGCCCTAAACCCTAACCCTAAACCCTAAACCCTAAACCCTAAACCCTAAACCAAAACCCTAAACCCTAAACCCTAAACCATAAACCTTAAACCCTAAACCCTAAACCCTAAACCAAAAACCTAAAACGCTAAACCCTAAACCATAAACACTAATCCCTAAACCCTAAACCCTTAACCCTAAGCTTAAACCATAAACCCTAAACCCTAAACACTAAACCCTCTACCCTAAACCCTAAACCCTAAGCGCTAAACTCTAAACCCTAAACCACAAACACTAAACCCTAAACCTTAAACCCTAAACCCTAAATCGTAAACCCTAACCCTAAACCCTAAACCCTAAACCTTTAACCCTAAGCCCTAAACCCTAATCCCTAAACCCGAAACCCTAAACACTAAACCGTAAACCCTAAACCCTAAACCATAAACCTTAAACCCTAAACCCTAAACCTAAACCCTAAAACCTAAACCCTAAACCCTAAACCCTAAACCCTAAACCCTAAACCCTAAACCCTAAACCCTAAACCCGAAACCCTAAACCCTAAACCCTAAACCCTAAACCCTAAACCCTAAACCCTAAACCCTAAACCCTAAACCCTAAACCCTAAACCCTAAACCCTAAACCCTAAACCCTAAACCCTAAACCCTAAACCCTAAACCCTAAACACAAAACCATAAACCCCTACCCGAATACCCTGAACTCGTAAAACCCTAAACCCTAAACCCTAAACCATAAACCCCTAAACCATAAACCCCTAAACCCTAAACCCTAAACCCTAAACCCTAAACCCTAAACCCTAAACCCTAAACCCTAAACCCTAAACCCTAAATCCTAAACCCTAACCCTAAACCCTAAACCCTAAACCTTTAAACCCAAGCCCTAAACCTTAACTCCCTAAACCCGAAACCCCAAACACAAACCGTAAACCCTAAACGCCTAAAACATACACCTTAAAACCCAAACACTAAATCTAGACCCTAAAACCTTAAACCCTTAACCCAAAAAACCCTAAACCCTAAACCCTAAACCCTAAACCCTAAACCCTAAACCCTAAACCCTAAACCCTAAACCCTAAACCCTAAACCCTAAACCCTAAACCCTAAAACCTAAACCAAAAACCCTAAACCCTAAACCCTAAACCCTAAACCCTAAACCCTAAACCCTAAACCCTAAACCCTAAACCCTAAACCCTAAACCCTAAACCCTAAACCCTAAACCCTAAACCCTAAACCCTAAACCCTAAACCCTAAACCCTAAACCATAAACCCTAAACCCTAAACCCAAAACCCTAAACCCTAAACCATAAACCCTAAACCAAAAACCAAAAACCAATAAACCTAAACCTAAAACCCCTAACCCTAAACCCTAAACCCTAAACCCTAAACCCTAAACCCTTAACCCTAAACCCTAAACCATAAACCCTAAACCCTAAACCTAAAACTCGTAAACCCTGAAACCTTAAAACCCTAAACCCTGAACCCTGAACCCCTAGACCCTAAACCCTAAACCTTGAACCCTAGACCCTAAACCCTAAACCCTAAACCTTAAACGCTAAACCCTAAACCCTAACCCCTAGACCCTAGACCCTAAACCCTAGACCCTAGACCCTAGACCCTAATCCTTAAACCCTAAACTCTAAAACCTAAACTCTAAACCCTAAACACTAAACCCTAAACCCTAAACCCTAGACCTTAGACCCTAAACCCTAAACCCTAAACCCTAAACCCTAAACCTTAAACGCTAAACCCTAAACCCTAACCCCTAGACCCAATATCCTAGACCCTAGACCCTAATCCTTAAACCCTAAACCCTAAACTCTAAAACCTAAACTCTAAACTCTAAACCCTAAACACTAAACCCTAAACCCTAAGACCTTAGACCCTAAACCCTAAACTCTAAAACCTAAACCCTAAACCCTAAACCCTAAACCCTAAACCCTAAACCCTAAACCCTAAACCCTAAACCTTAGACCCTAGACCCTATACCCTAGACCCTAGACCATAGACCCTAAACCCTAAACCCTAAACCCTAAACCCTAAACCCTAAACCCTAAACCCTAAACCCTAAACCCTAAACCCTAAAACCCTAAATCCTAAACCCTAAACCCTAAACCCTAAACCCTAAAACCCTAAACCCTAAACCCTAATCCCTATACCTTAAACCTTCATATTTAAAAAAAGATTTTTTTGCGGGAAAAGTTGAATAAAATTTAATTTTTATAGTAAACACTAAACCCTAAACCTTAAAAACTAAACCCTAAACCCTAAACCTTAAATCCTAAACCCTAAACCCTAAACCCTAAACCCTAAACCCTAAACCCTAGACCCTAGACCCTAAACCCTAAACCCTAAACCCTAAACCCTAAACCCTAAACCCTAAACCCTAAACCTAAAACACTAAACCCTAAACCCTAAACCCTAAACCCTAAACCCAAGACCCTAGACCCTAAACCCTAAAACCCTAAAACCTAAACTCTAAACTCTAAACCCTAAACCCTAAACCCTAAAACCTAAACCCAAAACCATAAACCCGAAACCTGAAACCCTAAACCCTAAAGCATAAATCCTAAACCCTAAACCCTAAACCCTAAACATTAAGCCCTAGACCCTAGACCCTAGACCCTAAACCCTAAACCCTAGACCCTAGACCCTAGACCCTAAACCCTAAACCCTAAACCCTAAACCCTAAACCCTAAACCCTAAACCCTAAACCCTACACCCTAAACCCTAAACCCTAAACCCTAAACCCTAAACCCTAAACCCTAAACCCTAAACCCTAAACCCTAAACCCTAAACCCTAAACCCTAAACCCTAAACCCTAAACACTAAACCCTAAAACCCTAAAGCCTAAAACCCTAAACCCTAAACCCTAAACCCTAAACCCTAAACCCTAAACCCTAAACGCTAAACCCTAAACCCTAAACCATAAACCCTAAACCCTAAACCCTAAACCCTAAACCCTAAACCCTAAACCCTAAACCCTAAACCCTAAACCCTAAACCCTAAACCCTAAAACTTAAACTCTAAACCCTAATCCCTAAACCCTAAACCCTAATCCTTAAACCCTAAACCCTAAACCTTCATAGTTAAAAAAAGATTTTTTTTGGCGGGAAAACTTGAGTAAAATTTAATATTTATAGTAAACCCTAAACCCTAAACCCTAAACCCTAAACCCTAAAACCTAAACTCTAAACTCTAAACCCTAAACCCTAAACCCTAAACCCTAAACCCTAAACCCTAGACCCAAAACCCTAAACCCTAAACCCTAAACCCTAAACCCTAAACCCTAAACCATAAACCCTAAACCATAAACCCTAAACCCTAAACCCTAAACCCTAAACCCTAAACCCTAAACCCTAAACCCTAGACCCTAAACCCTAAACCCTAAACCCTATACCCTAAAACCTAAACCCTAAACCTTAAACCCTAAACCCTAAAACCTAGACCTTTAAACCCTAAACCCTTGACCTTAACCAAAACCCTAAAGCCTAAACCTTAACCCATAAACCTTTAACCCTAAATCTAAAATCCTAAACCCTAAACCCTAAACCCTAAACCCTAAACCTTAAACCCTAAAACCCTAAACCCTAAACCCTAAACCCTAAACCCTAAACCCTAAAACCCAAAACCATAAACCCTAAACCCTAAACCCTAAACCCTAAACCCTAAACCCTAAACCCTAAACCCTAAACCCTAAACCCTAAACCCTAAACCCTAAACCCTAAACCCTAAACCCTAAACCCTAAACCCTAAAACTTAAACCCTAAACCCTAAACCCTAAACCCTAAACCCTAAACCCTAAACCCTAAACCCTAAACCCTAAACCCTAAACCCTAAACCCTAAACCCTAAACCCTAAACCCTAAACCCTAAACCCTAAACCAGAAACCCTAAACCCGAAACCCTAAACCCAAAACCCTAAACCCTAAACCCTAAATCCTAAAAGTAAACCCTGAACCCTAAACCCTAAACACTAAACCCTAAACCCTAAACCATAAACCTAAAACCCTAAACTATAAATCCTAAACCCTAAACCATAAACCCTAAACCCTAAACCTTAAACCCTAAACCCTTATCCCTAAACCCTAAAACCCTAAACCGTAAAACTTAAAACCATAAACCCTTAAACCCTAAACCCTAAACCCTAAACCCTAAACCCTAAACACTAAACCCTAAACCTTAAACCCTAAACCTTAAACCCTAAACCTTAAACCTTAAACCGTAAACCGTAAACCTTAAACCCTAAACCTAAACCATAAACCCTAAACCTTCATAGTTAAAAAAAAGAGTTTTTTTGGCGGGAAAACTAGTGTAAAATTTATTTTTTATAGTAAACCCTAAACCTTGAACTGTAAATCCTAAACCCTAAACCCTAAACCCTAAACCTTCATAGTAAAAAAAGAGTTTTTTTGGCGAGAATACTTGAATAAAATTTAATTTTTATAGTAAACCCTAAACCCTAAACCCAAAATCCTAAACCATAAACCATAAACCCTAAACCCTAAACCCTAAACCCTAAACCCTAAACCCTAAACCCTAAACCCTAAACCATAAACCCTAAACCATAAACCCTAAACCCTAAACCCTAAACCCTAAACCCTAATCTCTAAACCCTAAACCCTAAACCCTAAACCCTAAACCCTAAACCTTCATAGTTACAAAAAAGAATCTTTTTGGCGGGAAAACATGAATAAAATTTAACTTTTATAGTAAACCCTAAATTCTAAACCCCAAACCCTAAACCCTAAACCTTATTTTTCCCAGGGTAGTGTCCCTTTTACCCAAAAAAAAAACCTAACCCCTAAACCCTAAACCCTAAACCTTAAACACTAAACCCTAAACCTTAATCCTTAAATCGTAAACCCTAAACCCTAAACCTTAAACCCTAAACCCTAAACCTAAACCTAAACCATAAAACCAAATCCTTCAAAGTTTAAAAAAAGAGTTTTTTTGGCGAGAAAACTTGAGTAATTTTTTTTTCTAAACCCTAAACCCTAAACCCTAAACCCTAAACCAAAAACCCTAAACCCTAAACCCTAAACCCTAAACCCTAAACCCTAAACCCTAAACCCTAATCCCTAAACCCTAAATCCTAGATCCTAAACCCTAGACCCTAAACCCTAAACCCTAGACCTTAAACCCTAAACCCTAAACCCTAGACCCAAGACCCTAGACCCTAAACCCTAAACCCTAAACCCTAAACCCTAAACCCTAAACCCTAAACCCTAAACCCTAAACCCTAAACCCAAAACCCTAAACCCTAAACCCTAAACCCTAAACCCTAAACCCTAAACCTTAATCCCTAAACCCTAAACCCTACCCTAAACCCTAAACCCTAAACCCTAAACCATAAACCTTCATAGGTAAAAAAATATTTTTTTTGGCAGGAAAACTTGAGTAAAATTTAATTTTTATAGTAAACCCTAAACCCTAAACGCTAAACCCTAAACCCTAAACCCTAAACCCTAAACCCTAAACCCTAAACCCTAAACCCTAAACCCTAAACCCTAAACCCTAAACCCTAAAACCTAAACACTAAACCTTAAACACTAAACCCTAAACCCTAAACCCTAAACCCTAAACCCTAAACCCTAAACACTAAACCTTTACCCTAAAGCCTAAACACTAAAGCCTAAACCCTAAACCATAAACCCTAAACCCTAAACCCTAAACACTAAACCTTTACCCTAAAGCCTAAACACTAAAGCCTAAACCCTAAACCATAAACCCTTAACCCTAAACCTAAACCTTAAACCCTAAACACTAAACCTTAAACCTTAAACCCAAAACCTAAAACCCTAAACCCTAAACCCTATATACTAAACCCTAAACCCTAAACCCTAAACCCTAAACCCTAAACCCTAAACATTAAACACTAAAACTTAAACCCTAAACCCTAAACCTTAAACCCTAAATTCTAAACCCTAAACCCTAAGCCCAAAAACATAAAACCTAAACTCTAAAGCCTAAACCTTAAACCCTAAGCCATTTTTACCTAAAAAAAACCCTAAACCCTAAACCATAAACCATAAACCCTAAACCTTAAAACCTAAACCCTAAACACTAAACCATAAACCCTAAACCTTAAACCCTAAACCCTAAACCCTAAATTCTAAACCTTAAACCCTAAACCCTAAACCATAAACCCTAAACCTTAAACCCTAAACCCTAAACAATAAACCCTAAGCCCTAAACCCTAAACCCTAAACCCTAAACCTAATCCTTAAAACCTAAACTCTAAACCCTAAACCCTAAACCCTAAACCCTAAATACTAAACCCTAAACCCTAAA
>BQNB010018564.1:55716-68109 GCA_026074375.1 Tanacetum coccineum
ACCCTTCGCTCGTCTTTAATACCAAACGCACCCAACCCGGCTCTTAACAGCCAAACCCGATGACCCCTTTTTGAGGCTTAACCTGACCCGAACGCACCCTACGGTGGTGCAAACCACGAACCCAAACGCCCTCTACTCGGCTAAAACCAGAAACAAACACCCCTTTGGGGCTGTTTTTATCAGAACCAAAACGCACCCTCTCGGTGACTTGAGGAAACCAAACGCACCCTTCGGTGATATGACAAACCCACCGCACCCTAATCTAATAAATCCAACGGACCCTTTCGGTGCTACCACAAATCCGACGCACCATGTTTGGCTGCTAGGACGCGGCAAACAAACACCGTGTCTGCTGTTATAACGCAGCTACCAAACACCCTTATAGATGTTTCCAAACTCTAAACAAATAAAAAAAAGAAATGAGAGTGGTGATGAGGGTGGCTGCGTGGGTGTGGTGGCAGCGGCTGTGGTGGTACGGAGGTGAAGGTGGTCACGAGGTGAGGAGGTGATGATGATGTATGGTGTTGTTGGTGCGTCGGCTGTGACAATGGAGGGTGGCGGAGGTAGTGATGATATTATGATGATGATGACGAGTAACGGTGGAGTGGTGGGGTGTGCGTCGGTTGTCGTGGGGGTGGCAGCGGGCGGCTGGCCGGAGACCGGCCGGAGCGGCGCCGGATATTGGGAGAAGAGAGGGAGAGAGGCAAGTAGGGTTTGATTTATATCTATGAAAATGAACCCTTTCTCTTCATATATATACTCATAAAGTTTTCAAAAAAAAAATGGCAAGTGTTTATTAGTATAGGGTTAATTTTATAAATACTATCACAGGGACTAAAAGTGTAACTTTTGTTAGATAATGGTTCGGGACTCGTTTGGACTAGTAAATGGGTGATTCAAAATACGAAACCCGCGCCATTGCGTTTCAAATTATTTTTCCTATAAAATTAAGTATTTACTCGATAGTATTTCATAAATATTTTTATAACATTTCTAAAAATATTTGTTATTTGTTTAGTAACCCGGTCATGCCTTGTAATAATAATGAATTTTTAACTCGAATATTCGCGTTTTCAATAAACGCTTTTAATTAAAATGCTAAGTAATTTATTAAACATTTTTATTTAATAGAAAGTGATAATTAAATATAATTTAATTATTTCTGTGTCAGTACACGTTGTTCTTGTTTTTAAAATTTTGCGAGGCTGTTTCAGTCATTTTTTGATTGTTTTCGGGTCTCGGACAAAACTAAAAAGTTGTCCGGAATGTCATTTTACATCAAATTGCTTTAGAGTCCGAGTGGTGAAAAGGTTATCTAGCAGGTCGTTTTTGATAAGTCAACTTAAAAATAACATATATCTTCTCGTTTTCAAGATAAATAAGCTAAAAATAAATTTACACATGAGAGATATGTAGTAATAAATATGATTTATTATTAAAATATGTTCTGAAAATTTTACCGGTTACGCGGTAATCGTTTTTATGTGAAAGAAAAGATTAAAAGTCAAAAAGTCAAGTCAGACCCAAAAAGTCAAAGGGTAAAATAGTCAATTAAAATTTCCAAAAATTGCCGGATGTTACACTACCTACCCCTTAAAGAAATCTCGTCCCGAGATTAAATTTGTGTTAACCGATTCTGTGACCAAGAAAAGATTTTAGATTAAATAAATCCGTTCTAAATTTGTGTTGGATAAAGTCCTACAAGCTGGGACCGCTCCAGGACCCAACAACAGTAACCATAACGACAATAATTATAACAAATGGTGATGGGATGCAGAGAGTGAGGACATTCTGAGAAACAATATCCCCATAATATAGTTCAACAAATAGGAGGAGCTCGCGGGAGAGCTTAGGCGATAGACGGCGGAATATGGTACTCAGTCATTAGTTCGATGATGAATCAACTCCATTAGTTCGAGTGTGCACAAGTCGGTTAGCTCCACAATCAGTTCATGATCGTAACGATTTGTAACGGCAAAAGTACTAACCTAAGAATGAGATCAGATAGCTCAAGTGAGGCCTTAAGATTTTTGCTGAGTGGTAGAACACGATTGTGTCTCTAGACCTTTTCAACGAATTTCGATGATTATCGGATTCGAGTTCATACTTGTGTCATATTGGATACCATTAAGCCCACTCATTTATAATTTATTATTTACATAAAGAAGCGTCCTAATTTATGTAAATAATGAATTGATAAACTTATGTTTCGGTGATTTACAATTTATTTATTTAAACGAAGAGGCGTCCTAATCCTTTCAAATAAAGAGATTATAAATCATCCTACTTAATAATTTCTGATGCAATACGGGTATTCACATAACCTCCAAGGTGATGGATGACATGACGATGCATGTGCTCTAATGAGTATGAGACGAGTGTTAAAAACTCATATTCGGAGACGGGGAGTAAAAACAATCAAGGAAAATCGACATAATGTTCAAATAATTGATGAGTACTCGATTAGAGTAGATAAGGTAAAGGTCCTTATGAATGAGTCAACATAGCAATTATCATATCAATCCTTATATTACAAGTCCCGCCCATACAAGACTTGTAATACTTTGATTCATACATAATTTTATGAAAACAAAATTATGACGGTTTTTCGTGTAATACGATATTGTATACAGTTATGAGAAAAATATTCTTAGAGACCATTGTTTAACTTACAATGTCTGAGATGTAAATGAGACCATTGTGCAACTCACAATGTCTGAGGTATGAATGAGACCATTGTGCAATTCACAATGTCTGAGGTATGAATGAGACCATTGTGCAACTCACAATGTCTTAAGAAATGTTCTAGTATTTATATAACTAACTCTTATATAAATAAATGTACGATATACGCAAAAAGAATGCAAGCATATATATATATATATATATGTATGTCATGTAAGCACTTAATGTTACAAGTAATGTAAGCAAGTAAGCAAGTAGTGTGTATGCACTTTGAAAACGTTTGATGTGATGCAATGTTTGTGAAAACGGTTATAGTCTAGGGTAAAATATGCAACCTAGTTCTCTATAACCAGTGCTCTGATACCAATCTGTAACACCCCCAAAAACGTGTCGCAGCGAAAGTATGTCCGGGGGAGTTACTTCATAATACAACAACACAAGATACAAGAGAACGACCTCTAAATGTGTCGTTTGAAAAATAATCCTGTTGATTTTCTTGAAATTGATATAACATTTGTCCCATAATTGCATCATAATGAAAAGCTTGAAAGCAATACAACGAGATTTGATCATTTGTATGTACGTAGAAATCCATGAATGAAATCTTATCAATTTAGACTCCAATGCATATCAGATAATCCAAACATCTAATTCACCTGAGAAAAACATGCTTAAAATGTCAACATAAAGTTGGTGAGTTCATAGATTTTTGTAAATGTAAATATTAAAATCAAAAGAGTATAGTGTCTACTGCTTCACCGCAATATAATGAAAAATGTTTAGTAATCAGTAATGTTCAACAAGTAGTGTGGACCACAAGATTTCCAAAATGTATGACTATTATAACAAATACAGTATCACATAAAATGTATCTACTGTTGCGCTAAGCTCATGACACTGAAGCTAATTTATGTAGCATAAAATATGCCAAATGTATTTCTGCCCTACCGGTGTCTGACCAAGACACCAAATGAAATTGACATGATATATACCCGTTGTCTGGTACACCGGCACAGCGAGCGCTACTCACTCAGATAGGGATAATTAGTCCTAATAGATCTATTTATAACATTCACGCTTACAATCCGTAATTAACAGTTCATGATAGTTTCGGGCATTGAGTGGTCTAATCGCTACTTAGGCAACACGTAAACATGAGATGATAAGCAGAAATACTTGTGTCCAATGAAAAGATAACCATTGTATTCATAAACAGCTTTAAATACTTAAATCCATAAGTAGAAAGAGAGTATGATATAATTCAAGTAACCGAGTTTGTAAATGAGTATGAGTATGTAAACAAGTTGTAATGAGCATGTATTCTCCCCCGAGATTTGTAAAGTAATGTAAAACAAGTGAAAGAGGGGCTATAAACTCACCTTTAGCAATATGATAATAGATATCGAGATATAACATCGAGAGACCGAGTAAAGATAACGAGAATGAACGTCAGGAAGCCGAGTAAAACTCTAAAAGTAACCTAAAAATAAAGTCGCGACTTAGAATATAAAAATATTACGCAACAAATATAAATAAGTTTTATATAAAGTTTTTATAACTTTTGAGACGTACATTTTATAAACATTATTGCGTCAAGTGCAAAATAACTAGTTACGATTCCAAACTAATTTTGAAGAGTATAAAAGGAACAAGGGCCAAGAGTGTTACTTTAAAAGTCTATAACATTTATTTGTATCTTCTTTATAAATCATGGACCAAAAATGTAAATATGTATTTTTAATGCATGAAAATGACGTAAAGACCATTTCTTCTTTGTGACATTTCATTAAAATATTACTATGATCATTAATAAAGCAATATAACATCATCTTCCTTTCTGTCTTAATTTAGTTTATATTGATGTAGCTAACTATTCATAGTTTATATTTGATTAAGAGGAAGCATTCGAGATGTTAATAATATCATACTATGTTTAGTTATAGAGTTGATTTTAAGATTAACAAATAAAACATGAATGAAAATCAAGAATATACCTCTAAGAAAAACGAGAACAAAATGAGGTCAAACTCGAACACTAGAGCTCAACGAATACGAACGTAGCTCAAAACTTAAACGTATACAAATCGATGAACCCAAACTTGCCATCAACCGAACCAGAATCCCTTTTACCCGAACTTGTTCTCTATCGTATTCGACAACAAAGATCGTTCTTCGCTACTTTGAGCAAGCCGATAACACATCAAAACGTACGAACATATGAACCCAATAAACTTTCAACTAGTTATGAAACAAAACCTTGAGAACTTTTGTGTGCTTCTTTATTTCTAATCGAGCCAAGAGAGATAGGTAACAAGTTTTTGTGTGTTTTGTTTTGAAAAAATGGTAATGAACAAAAGTATGGATGTCTTAAATAGTTAGACTTGGCATGGGTTTTAATATTATTTATTATGAGGGAACCACACATGGAATGACCTATGTAGAGCATGGTGTTGGACGTGTGAATTGGGAACCAAAAGAGAGAAAGTGAGCATGCTTGTTGTCTTGATTAACCACAAGTCTAAGGTATAGGCTTTTATTGTTGTTTATTCATAGGAAACAAAAAAATAAAATGGAAATGACTAGTCTACAACATAAAAGTTGGCATGTGATTGTAAGAGTGGAAGCAAAGGTTACATCTTGTTGGTGACTTCTTGGATTTAATCCACTATATAATGTATTTTCTTGCATAAGTATCCATTGCTTGGGGAAGTCTAAAATAGCTAATGGATAAAAGGGGGTTACTTTTTCTTGGTGACAAAGTTTCATATGGGATTCGGTGCTAGGAAAAATAATGAACTGATTGTTTTGCTAAACTTTTGGTAAGAAATTATTTTGGAACGTTTGATACATAGTGGGTTAGTGGGCTTGCAAGCTTGTTGGATTTAATTAGCCTAAGGTTTAATGGGTAAATGATGGTTTATGGTGAAAATACTTCCACAGGGACCAAAAGCGAAATTTTCGTAAAGTATTGGTTTGGGACTCGTTTAAGATACTTAACGAATGATTCAAACACGAAACCAGCGCCATTGCATTCCAAATGATTTTTCCGATAAAAATGAGTATTTACTTGATAGTATTTCATAAATGTTTTTATAAAACTCACTTAAAAATGTTTATCAACTATTGGGTATCGCTTTTAAGCTTTGACCGTAAACTAAGTTTTAACTTGAACTTTTACGTTTAAACAAACGTTTTTAAATAAAATGTTAAATAATTTACTAAATATTTTTATTAAATAAATTTTGATAATTAAGTATAATTTAATTATTATCGTGTCGGTACGCGTTGTGTGCGGTTTTCAAAATGCACAAGATATTCTCGTTTTCAAGCCAAATGAGATTGAAAATGAAATTTATAAACGACAATTATGTAATAATAAATATGATTTATTATTTAAATAAGTTCTGAAAATTGTCGGTTGTTACATATTAATATATATATACCAAAAAAGTTTTAATAAAAATGTCAAGTGTAACATAGTATAGGGAGTGAAATTGTAAATATTACTAGAGGGACCAAAAGTGTAACTTTTGTAAATTAATGGTTCGGGACTCGTTTAAGCTAGATAACGGATGATTTAAAACATGAAAGTTGCGCCATTGTTTTCTAATTGATTTTTCTCATAAAAACGAGTATTCATTCGAATATTATTTCATAAATGTTTTATAAACTCAATTGAAAATGTTTGTGATTTATTGCGTAGTCATCGGGTAAGTTTTGTTCGTAAAGTGAAACTTTAAGTTAAATGTTCGCGTTTTCAACAAACGTTTTTCAATAAAATGTTAAATAATTTATTAATTATTTTTATTAAATAAATTGTGGATATTTAAATATAAATTTAATTATTTTTGTGTCGGTACGCGTTATTCTTGTTTCTAAAATTTTACGAGGGTATTTCAGTCAATTTCGGCTTGTTTTCGGGTCTCGGGCAAAACTAAAAAGTTGTCTGGAATGCCGTTTACATCAAATTGTTTTAAAGTCCGAGTCACGAAAACGTAATTTAGCGGGTCGTTTTTGATAAGTCAACTTAGGAATAACATATATCTTCTCGTTTTCAAGTCAAATAAGTTAAAAATAAATTTGCACATGAGAGATATGTAATAATAAATATGATTTATTATTTCAATATGTTCTGAAAAATTACCGATTACGCGGTAATCATTTTTATGTGACAATAAAAGATCAACAGTCTAAAAGTCAAGTCGGACCCGAAAAGTCAAAGGGTAAAATAGTCATTTAAAATTCCAAAAATTGTCGGTTGTTACAGTACCTACCCCTTAAAGGAATCCCGTCCCGGGATTCGATTCTTGTTAACCTATTGTGTGATCAGAAAAATATAACCAGTTTTTAAACATGGCGTTGATAACTTTAGTCAGCAAAATTAGATGTTTCAACACTTCTCAACATACCAAAAAATTTGGCTAGGTTTGACCAGGATATTTAATCCATCAAAATAGGTATCTTAAAAAAATCATTACAGGTTTTATGATTGACATAAACGCGTTATAAAAAAAGGTCTCTTAATAGTTAAAGCATCGAAGGAGAAAGTGTAGTCGCGTGAGTATGTTTGTATAAAGTTTTAAATGTTCAAGGACGGAGTCTCGTTTCTGATATCTGTAATGTTCGATGATTAATAACGGACGGGGCTAATGGATGTAAGTATTCAACTTACTTGGCAGTACCAGGATGTATCGCGACCTAAGTCTTTGTACTAGTGGCCCGAAATGAATAGTTCGACTAGATGTTTCGTCAATGGGTGTTTATCCGGTTTAAGGGCCAAATTTGTTAGTGATGCTTTTTCTGTTACAAATCTGTCACTTAACACAAGCAGTACAAACAATATATGGAACAGTACTAAAATTTCTTTAGCAGTACTAAGTAGATTTGAACCATATATACGTGACATCCTTAAAACTTACAAGTAAACCACCAGTAGTAATAATGCTTCCTTATGTTCGTCAAAGTTAAGCCATCGTTGTGATCGTTAACAAGCTTAAAAGACCAGAAACTCATAACCCTTTATTTCACAAATACCCACCTTTAGGGTTTGAAGTTTAACCTGCTCAATATGCAAGCCTACATATGCGAACAACCATTACCAATCCAATCATAACCAAAATATAACGATACTTTTTGTTTACAAAACCTGAACGTGAAACCCTTGTACGTCGCACATCCTTGCTATTAAAACCAATCATCATGTACCTGATCTTCAAGAAGCCTTGCTTTATAGAATAACCAAACCCCCTATATCTTGAACCTGAAGACCATGCTTTTCTGCTTTTATGAATTAGGGTTTATGAAAACCCTAATTTTATCGAAATCTCCTTTTTACCCAAAAACAGAAAAATAAACACGAATAAAAACCTTGTGATCCTAGATATCAAGAGCAACCCGCTCTGATACCAATTGTGGTGAGACGTTTTTGAGCCCATTATCCAGGTATGTTTGTACAGATAATATAAAATATGCAGCGGAACGTATAAAGATAGTATATTATCAAACAGAGTTTTTATTCTCATCGTTCCACCTTGACCCCAATTCTATATTTCGGAGCTACAGAGAGACTAACTGAACTAATCTAACTAACAACTAAACGTATACACACACGTTTTTCTAGACTCTCATTGAGAGAGTTCTATGTCTTTTTAGGATTTTGTAAACCTGTGTCTATGATCTTTTTATATAGGGAGAGATCAAGACTTACAAAGGAAGTAAATTAATAAGATAAGGAAACTAATTTAAATACTTTCATAATCTTTATCTTGTAAATCTTTGACACAAATCTCATATATTCTCCACCAGCTTGGTAGAATTGATCCTGACGATTTAGTCCTTTTGTTTCTTTTTGTTTCTCTTTTTGTCTCATCAAATTTTGTAACCCAACAAATATGTTCGTATAAATATCATAGGATATGGAAAAATATTTTTAAGGTGAAATAAAAATGCTAATTTAACTTTGGGTAAATTTTAAGGTTAATTTTACGAGCCTTTTTAAGTGACTCTGGCACGAAAAGAAAGACCCGAGACCCCATAGGATCCCATGGCCGGTCAAGATGGTCAAGAGGGACAAGGAGGCTTTTTTTTAGCATGGTTGTCTAGAACTTGTACACTTATATTCTTCCACTAGCATTTCCATTCATTCTCATTTTCATTTTCAAAAAAAGTGACACACACTTATGTGTGTGTGCTTTGTTCGTCCGCCACCTACACCACCACAAACACCATAAATTTTCCAACTTTGATCGAGAACGTGATATTCCAGGTTGATACGAGAATTTGGGTATTCATTTAAACAACGTTTGAGTTGTCCGGTCCGTTTCGAAATCTACATTTTTGAAGATTTTCTTGTAAGTTTTCAAATTTAAATTTCGTTTTTCATTTTGGGTTTGTATTGATGCATAGATGTTAGTTGTACAAGTTGATCGTTGTGAAAATCGATTTTTGAAAACGAAACGGATAAAAAAGGGGTGTTTTGGTTTTTTCGAGGAATAAAAAAGAAAAAATGGGCGTATATTTTTGTAGTTTTGATATTGTGGTCATGATGGTTGAATAACATATGTTGCTAGATGACTTATTTTTGATAATAGCTTGTATAGCTTATTTGGTGGGCTTTTTGTGGCTTATTTTGGGCTTAAATGCCACGTCACCTTTCAAAATCACTATGAAAGTGATTTTGACAATTTTTGTTATATGGTGTATGTTTGTGGACTATTTTTATAGCTTATGGTGGTAACCAAATGCGATACGTAGCTTATTAGCTTATGGTTAAGCTTAATATATGTATTGTGGAGCTTATGGACTCACGACCCAATAAGCCTATTTAAGCCGTGGCTTAATGGGAGGGCTTATTGTGGTCCGGATTATTTTCTACTTATTAGTATGAGCTTATGTATATAAATGGACCTTGGTTTTGGACTTGAATCGTACTTTGGACTTATAAATATCTTAATGGACCCTTGTTGGGCCTTAAAGCCCAATAAGCGATATTTAGTCGTTATAAGAGTTTTGACGGACTTTTGAAAGTGAAAATGTATTTACGAAGTGATATTGAACGATATTTTGGGAAAAACATTTTAGTAAATGTTAAAGATTGAGATTTTAGAATTTTGTCGAAAAGTGTCGAATTGGTAAAAAGTGTTGAAATTAAGGTTTGGAACCTTGAAAAATGTTGTATGAACGTACGGGTCATGTCGAAATTTCATAAAAAGTTTTTACTTAGAATTTTTTACTAAAAACATGATTTTTGATTTTAAATAATAAAATATTATTTAAATATTTTATTTATTTAATAAATTCACTAAAAGATGAAAAATATATTTTTTCTCGAAACTTCACAAATATGTTTATTATAAGTAAACGTTCTATTTTCAACCCTATTATGATTATTTTTACAGTGACTAAGGTTACCGAATGGACCTATCGAAATATATTTATAATTATGAATTAAGAAATATCTTACTTTTTTACTTTTATATATTTTCTTTAAATAGTATAAGTATGTATTAGTAAGTAATGAGTATGATTTGATATGATTGTTGGGATATGTCGTCAACCATCACACCACTAATTTGTTATGCGTAATCGTACAACGCGTCTAAACTCTATGCATCAAAAGTGAAGATTGGTTTGGGAATGAATGATTAAAATGAGACATTAACTGGACTAGGTCGTGTACGGGCGTCGTTGCATTTGCTTGTGTGATTGAGATTTGGATGCTAAAGACTTGCTTGAGGTGAGTTCTCATAGCCCCACTTTTTACTGTTTTTCCATTAGGAGAAAATGATACTCAAATGTGTTTTGAAATATTTTGAATTAAACTATGTGAAATGTGGTTATATTTTTGGGATAAGATATGTGCTTATGACTGCTATGTGAATATTATGTGATGCATGATTGTTTGGATCGGATGGGTACGCCTACCTAGTATTTGTGTGATTATTAGAGCAGATGGGTACGCCTACCTAGGTTTGTGTGTGGTCCTGCCCTAATTTTAGTGCTCTAGCTGGTATGGCTTTTAGGTGCGTAAGTGACATATGGTTATTGATTAGCAGTGATGCTAAGGTTATTGCATATATTCACTGTCATATAGCACTATTGTCCACTGTTGAAATATTGGCACAACTTTTTGGTTTAAGGTCAAACCTACGAGCTCACCAACATTATTGTTGACGTTTTCGAGTATCATTTTCAGGTGAAGTGAAGGAAGAGTAGTTTGGTGATTGATAGCAGACTTAGAAGTATCCCGTGTGGAATTTCGTTTGAAGTCTTGCTTGGTTGTTGTTTTGATTCTAGTTTTTGGATGTTTTGGATTAAGTTTGGATTATGGTCCCCATGTGAAGGAATTGGAATAATTGTAAGGTGCTGTTTGTTTATTAAGAGGCTCTTAATCTGAATCTGATTTGCACATCTGAATTTGAATCTGATGCGCAAATGTCTGAATCTGAATGAAATGATATTGTTTGTTTTTTACTTTTTAAATGTCTGAACGATAAAAGTACAAATGAGTTTATTCTTAAAATCTGTTTTATTCTTACGAAACATAAACATGCTTAAAAATTATATAGAGCATTTTAGTCATAAAATTAACATAGTTGTGCAACGTGAGAATAAAATGTCTTAAAAAACATTCAAAATTTTGTGGCGCAATTTATTCTCACAAAGTAGTCGTATATTATACTCACATTGGTTAAATCTCTTCATCATTTTGCAAATTGTTACTATCATTAACTTTACAACCATAAGATTGCGAAAGGAAAAAATTCCATATATACCTAAAACAAAAAGCATAATTTCATATATACCCAATTGACAAGTTTTCAATGCATATGTACAATGCTTTTAAAGCATGTATTAGAAAAATATGAGATTATGCTTTTTGGTTTAGGTATATATGGAATTGCCCCATTGCGAAAAATAAAATTTCATAATATACTTAACATTGTCAATTAACAATTAAAATACTTTTTAGTTAAAAATTTAAGCTCACATGCAAATTACACGGGTCACAATTTAATTTTACAAACTAGTTATATATTATTACTGTTGTTTGAAAAACTTTTAAATGTTTAAACATTATTATCATTAGTATTTTGAACATTATTTATATAATTAAAAAAAAAAATTCCTTTTAACATAGTATCAATATTAAAATGAGAGTAAAAAAAATATCTCACAAAACAAAGTGAGAAAAAAAAACAAACTAAAGAAAAAAACAAAAAATAAAAGTAGAGAATGCAGAGGTATTAAGAGGCATCAAGACCCCCTATCCACATCTAGTTGGTTAAGATGTTGCAGCCTCTGACCGTGTCTGAACGAAAGAAAAAAACAAACGCACTTAATGGGCCAAATGTCTGAGCGCGTCTGGATGAGTCAGATTAAGAGGCTGTTAAGAGGCTCTTTTTGAAAAACAAACACCACCTAAGAGATTGTGGATTTTAGTTGCGATTTAGGACATCATTTGAGTTTGTTCAAGGTTGATGGTCTTCATAGCACTTGTAATGATTCATACCATCATAGTATGATTTTATGTTATCTCTTATTTCGTTTTGATTGCAATCAATGCTTCTTGTATGAGTTTCTTAAGTAATGAATGAAACTACTTTATGATTTAACTTGCATGAATTGCTATAGTGCTACTAGTTGGGAATATATTATCTTGCACTTGTACCTCTAACTTTGTTTCGTAGCAAAAAAAAATTGTAAGAT
>BQNB010018565.1:2825-5325 GCA_026074375.1 Tanacetum coccineum
TATTTTCAAGTTTGGGTTGCAGGTTTGGTCCTTTTGGGTTGCATTTTTGGTCCTTGTGGTTTGGCCAAATTGCAGTTTTGGTCCCGGTCCGGGACCAAATTTGCAACGAAAACTTGAAAATAGGGACCATCACTGCAATTTTAAAAGTTAGGGTCCCAAACCTGCAATTTGGCCATACCACATGGACCAAAAATGCAATTAACTCTTATAGTCCCCTATTGACTTTTTAAGTCTTTTTCTTCCAACTTTGACCATAAATATTTTTGTGTGTGTTATATAATACTTAATGAAAAGTATATGATATGATTGGTTTTTAAATGTATTTTCATAGCTATGATTTTCATCAAGTATTATATAACATAAATAAAAATATTTACGGTCAAAGTTAGAAGAAAAAGACTTAAAAAGTCAATAGGCGACAATAATTTTGGGACGGAGGGAGTACATGTTAAGAATTTTTGTTTGAGTCGATTGATATCATGTTACAACCGTTTGCAATTAATTTTGATATTTTCATGTCCTATTTTGAACGTTACACAAAAAACTTACGACAATCTCGCATATTATTAATTATCGGTCGCTAGAAATTTTCACCGCTACGCACGAGTACTCGTCGAGTTAGTCATAAGATGTACGTTTAGCATGCCTCAAACAAAATTCAAGTGCATTTGATTTATTTAGTTAGAAAATAAAATCAAAATGGAAAATATATAGAAGGGAGGCATGCGCAATGCATATGGGGGTTTGTACTTTTTTTCTAGTACACCCACAAACTCTTATTTATTTCAGAAAATCCTTACTTTTTCCTTACTTTTACAAAACTAATAAGAATTTTTTATGCACCCAACTATGTTCATGATTCCTGTTAAAATAAAATAAAAAACTATGTTCATGATTCCATCAAACTTCAAAAGGTTCATCGTGTCTATGACAAAAGCTGAAATGATTTCAAAAGACAATATCCATAGGTACCTGTATCATGTGTTCTGAAAAGCTATGTTGGTTACGCATTTTAAACTAATATAATTGCACTTTGCTGCTTCATATAAGTAGTACATGTTACCCTTTATTAAAAATTGAACTCTCAAATATTTTATATTTTAATAGTTACAAGTCTTTTACAATTAAATCACCCTATTATGCATAGCCAAGTTAAAATGTTTCAATATCTGAAAAATGTCAATAAAATTATTTTATTATATTCTACATACCTGAAACATGCTTGAAAGTAAGATAAAAGAATATTTGATCAGCATAACTCATTGACATTTATTTACTTGTGATGATTATAGTAGACAAAAATCATTCATTAAAAAAAACCATAGCAAGGACGATACAAACATTTAGACGTCACACAACATCGATACAATAGTTATCCGACAAAATAATTCATTTATTCAGGCATTTATTGATTCAAAATTGAATCAACCACATGTAGCATAAATACACACATTCTGAAATTCGCTCATACCTGTTGAAATATAGACAATTTTATGTTATAACGAGGATAAATTATAGAATTTTTTCAAATTTCATTTCAGTATCATAAGTTATGTTGCGTTAATAATAATCGACAATTGCTAAAATACCCTGACATGCCACCGACAAAATTTATAACATCGAAACTACTATAAATTTCAAGGATATGGGTTCGTGTGAGTAGGCAACAAAAACTATCTATTCTAGTTCTATTATCAGCTATGGGGTTGAATATACGAGAAATTCTAGAAAATGTTTGCTATCCTGAACTATTTTTGTCTTTTCTGAATGATAAAAAAAAAATAGGGTCAAAAGAAAATGCTATTTTGGAGTTTTATCAACAATTTGCTTGTGTAGAGGGAGATCCGGTATTTTCTGAATCCTTATCTAAGGATTTACAAAAAAAATTCTTTCAACAAAGATGTGAATTGGGAGGGATTGGTCGACGAAATATGAATCGGAGACTGAACCTTGATATACCCCAGAACAATACATTTTTGTTACCGCGAGATATATTGGCAGCCGCGGATCGTTTGATTCGAATAAAATTTGGAATGGGTACACTTGACGATATGAATCATTTGCAAAACAAGCGTATTCGTTCTGTAGCAGATCTTTTACAAGAGCAATTTGGATTGGCCTTAGTTCGTTTAGAAAATATGGCTCGAGGAAATATATATGCAGCACTTAAGCATAACTGGACACCAACTCCTCAGAACTTGGTAAATTCCACTCCATTAACAGATACTTATAAAGTTTTTTTCCGTTTACACCCATTATCTCAAGTTTTGGATCGAACTAATCCATTGACACAAATAGTTCATGGGAGAAAATTGAGTTATTTGGGCCCGGGGGGATTGACTGCACGAACTGCTACTTTTCCAATACGAGATATTCATCCTAGTCACTATGGGCGTATTTGCCCAATTGACACGTCTGAAGGAATAAATGTTGGACTTATTGGATCCTTAGCAATTCATGCGAAGATTGGTCGTTGGGGGTCTCTAGAAAGTCCGTTTTA
>BQNB010018565.1:10325-62640 GCA_026074375.1 Tanacetum coccineum
GGTATGAGCATGACACATGGTGAATGCTTCTTGCGTGAGTTGCATTGTGAGTAATAGTGGGATTTGTTAATGTCTGAAGTATTAGATGTATGCTCAGACGGCGTGCGTGGGAGCTCTATCTTGGGTGTGGGGCCACAACACTATTAGATCAGGCTGAGATAGATAAACACATATAGATGAGGAGGCACACGCATAAATGTCATAACAGAGGTAATAGGCCGTTTAGTCTTGACGTTTATACGACAGTATGGATCAGCAGTACACACATGAGGTGGAGATCGATTAGGTGCAAGCGTAGCGTGAGGCGGAAGTGGTCTAGTGGAGGTGCTCTCTGGTGGGGCGTGGGCGCTAGATCAACCGCGTGTTTGATAGGAGTGGTGAGTGCGATCAGTACAGGAAGGAGACGAGGCAGCTGCTCCGAAGCAACAATATGTATGCGCCGATACAGTATGAATCGTTGGGGTAGGCCGATACGGAGAGACGGGGGAATGGCAGGAGAGGGCAGAATGGCACTATACGCGGCTGGCTGACGGGGATTGAGGATGTAATGGGAGAGGTACATGGTAGTCATTCTTACAAGCGGGAAGGAGATTGATTCAATTATCAAGAGTAGATCGAGGGTCGAACCGCACTTCATCTGTTACCTGATGGAGAGTCTAGCGTAGTATCAGGGAAAATGTTAGAAGAAGCCATACAGGGGGAGAGGCAGGATTAGACGATATCGGCACACTTGGTGTACTATGGTGTTAGCTAAGTACTCTCAGGTTCAGAACGTAGTGAGAGAATATGCGGATCGTGCCGCCGGTGGATCGAGATAGCGTGAGGGTAGGAGGCTGCATAGACGGATAGTCAACGCGTTAGTGTGAAGAGTGTGCGGTGAGATGATGGGACTACGTGAAGTCAAGGGTAGCTAAGAATCGAACGCGGAGCTCTCGACAGGTTACGACACGGGATCAACGTCGGTGCGCTGCTGCGTACGCGGCGGAGGATGTGACTCGGATCGTATTGCTACTGCGATGAGTGCGAGGCGACAATATGGAGGGTGATGGACGTGTGGCTCACGTGCTAGCATCGAGGTCGACACAGGCGCTAAGGTGCTTTGACGTAGCAGAATAAGGACTTGATAGGTACGGATATAAGAGGCTGGGAGCGCGAGGAGGGTGAGAAGATCGGCGCTAGGTGTACAGCTAGTAATCAACTTATATGTGAGGCAGGCTAAGGACACATTATAGGAATCTTTGACAGGGACTCTCATACTTCCTGATCACGATCGCAAGTTACACTCTTTTCAGCGGCTCTGGAGTTATTATCTACGCGACTACTAGCGACCGCGGCGCCATCTCTGGCGATACTAGTACTGGGGTGAATCGAGGAATGGTATGGGAGTCGCACTGTATACAGATGTCTTCTCGTTCGGACTATTCAGCGGAGAGGGATTGGATACGGTAGGATCGACGTGAGGAGCGGACGATGAACGCTAGGGCACGACGTGTGTTGGGTATGATGACTGGTGGGATTTGGAGTAGGGAGAACCTGGATCACCTTCAGGTATTAGCGGGGGACACACAGGTCTCTGCACACGCGTAGAACAACGATATTACGTCATATCTGGGATGTGCTAGGATAGGAGAGGGGCGTAGAGGGCGCGATCGTAGCGGAGGGAGACAGAGACGCTATTAGGATAGCACACAGCAGACAGATTGTGCTCTATCCGATTGTGTTAGTCGTGGATAGGACCGAGAGTTCGCTAGTTAGGAGTGCAGTCGGGCAGAGGTGGGGTTCGGGCAATGTCATAAGGTGGTGGGGGGAGGCCGAGTATATAGTTCCGTGTGGAGCCAGTCTGAGGAGATAGCTATGGCAGAGACCATATTAGACGCTTCATAGGAGTAGGTATCTGGGGATCAGGAGTTAGGAGGTCCGGTTCCCTCGTGAGTTGGAGGCGCGGAGATTGGAGGAGGAGAGGTTGACGCGCCTAGAACAACAGTGGCGAGCTTTGTATATAGCATGCGGAGATGATAGTAGCGGTTCTTTCTAGTATGTGGGATCGTAGCACAGCATAAGCATGGGATACACTGTTGTTCACATTGTAACACAGGAGATACCGGCTCATAGACTGAGGAGTATGTGTGGGAGAACGCGTAGATCCGATGTCGGAATCAGGAGGGAGCAGGCACTGAGTCATGACACGACTACCACTGGATGTGTAGCTTGTTTGAGAAGTAGGGGAATATCATGCATCAGTCTCGCAAGTGAGGAGTAGTACAGAATCGGGATTAGTACACACACACAATATAACACACACACACACAACAGGATACACACACACAACACAGAGGTAATAGTTGTTTGTACACAAGTACCGCGGTGACTGCACCTATGCTACTTCACGCACTAGTATTAGTCGGAGGCAGGAGATTGCCTCGGAACAATGAAGAGGATGGCAGAAAGGATTTTTTTCTATCCAAACAGGTAATGTGGTGCTGTTGGAGAATCGTAATATGCAGATGAAATATATATATAGGTTCGCATGCATGGGTGGCTGAATCTCGGGGCTGAAAAGGAGCGGGAGGACAAGATCATAGAGTGGGAAAGATAGTTGTAGGGGGGCGGGCGGGATGTCTGTGAGTAGATTCCTTGTAACTTTGTTCTGTGGGCGCCAGGCCCTAGGACAACAGCCGGCTGGGGTGTCTCTGACACACTTAGCAGAACCACGTGGGCGCGGTTTACTTGTGAGCGCGTTAGGCGTGCTGGTGCGATATGATCAGAGAGCGCGCAGTTATGTTTAGGGGTCTCACAAAGGGCTGCCAATGCGAGGTCAGTGACACGGACCTTGGTCGCAATGGGTGTCAGCGAGAGTGAGCATTAGGGTGAGAGTTAGTCTAGGTCTCGTGTGATCGGCAGGTGGGGCGGGCGTTTGATAGATTGCGTGAGACACAGCGCGCGTGGGGAGGTGCAACTCATACATAGGGAGCCGCTGAGCCTAGACAGTCATTTTCTACACAGACGGCGGGGGGAGTGAAGATGCGATGCACGGAGGTGGTGGGTTCTAGCGTGGGGCATGTATAGCACAGGTAGAGTGCGTCAGCCCCTAGGGCTGTAGAGGGTCATGGGGGTTGGTGGAAAATTATTGTAGACGACAAATGGGGGGGTGCGATGGCACACTGAGGAACATGTGTTTGGGTGTCATGCGCGGATCTATCACGACTACACGAGATATCATGGACTTGACGTCTCGAGGGGCTGCGGAGTAGGAGCACGTATGATATGTGCTAGATGAAGTATTCTTAGGGGTCTCGTAGGAACATCATTATTAGTGGCGAGTGAATGAAAGAATACTAGGACTATGCAGTCATTGAGTGTGTAGGTCTAAGGGGCCACACTCACTCAGGTCCAGTGAGAGTCGTCGTGGTAGTTCAAAAACGAATCAAATAAGTGGTCTCTAGTACATAGATCAAACTCATCATCGGCATGGGCTAAAGATGCAGAGGGCATTACACGGGCGGGCAGGAGGAACACTGATGGCCGACGGGGGTCTCGCATATGGTTGTAACGAAGGGGATATAATTATCTTCGACGGACAGAATCATATTTACAGTACTTGGGCTGACCGGGTGCAAGGGACTTCGAGGGGAATTGCAATTCGGGGGGTGAGGAATGGGGCGCTTGTGTAATTTGTGTATGTGTAGGGGTGTCTTGTAGGTATGCCCTAGGGATTTTGATTGGTAATGTCATATGGGTGAAAGATATTCACGGCACACTAGGGATGACGCGGACTAATACCACGAAGGAGCCAGGTGGGGGGAGTGTGGGGAGGGTATCTGTAGGTGTGATGCAGGGTAGTGGGGAGGGTGTGCTCATTGGTTATCCCAGGGTATCCAGGGGTACGACGGTTCGGACTCGGGCACATCATGGATACCGGAAGACGAGGGCAGGGACGCGGGCAAAGAACGGAGATAAACACGAGCGGTGGTAAGGTATGTCGCTGGAGGGCGTTAGAGTTAGGAGGTAGAATGATAAGAGGAATGCAAGAACTCCGCGGATTAAACAGGTAAGCTAAGGAGGGGAGTCGCAACAGTGTAGGAGAGAACGTCGGTAGTATTTGAGGTTAGTTCTCGCGTATGTGAACATTTTCGAGTGACTACAGAAATTAGCATCATCAATAAAGGAGATAGTTAGAGGTGGCTTGTCCGATATGTATATGTTCGTGTTTAGCGTGGTTGAACGGAGACACATACTGTGAGACAGAGTGACTGTGTGTACTCTAGAGTGTGTCGTGGGTGGTATGAATTCGTGATAATCCGTCCATTCGCACGGGGGTAGTTAGATGGAATGGTGCGAATAGGTTATTATGATGGCCACTTATATGATAGTGGGAGATGGCGAGTGCTGCAAAGAGAGGAGGGGAGGCGCGGGTGGACATGCGCGCGAGCGATCTGAGGACGGCGATCTAGCGAGGACGGGCGTTGGAAAGGGCGGACATATGCGCCCACACTCATGTGGACTGTGGTCCTACGGGTTACGTAACTCGGGATCATGTGAAATCCCCAGTGGAAGGAGAGGTATTCTGACAATCTACTGCGGGTTGCGGGAAGAGGCAAGGTCTGTCTCTGGGGTATAGTGTATGGGGGCGGGGAGTTCTTGCTTATTGGAGTATTAGAGAGATGATTTGCCTCGAATACCACTGGTATAGAATGTTAGGTAGTACGAGGGGACGGGTGTAATCCTGCGAGGTTCGGTTTTAGTTGACACGAGAGACAGGAACGGAATTCAAGAGTAGATAGGCGTATAACGGGGTGAGCACGATAGTAGTGGTGAGATTATGGAGTTCTCTTATCTCGGAGATAGAGGACGGGTCGACATGTCAATCATCCGACGGTCTAGAGAGAGCCGACGACATACTAACGTACTATGATGAGACCTGAGCGATATAAACACGCCGGTTGTTGGTGATTTATTCCGTGGGGAGTAGACCCACGTAATGTTGGAGATAGTCCCGATCTGGCGTTCCTGTCGAAGAGGAGTGGACTGGCTCACTAGACGGATTAGCGATTTAATGGAGAGAGTGTGGGAGGGAGGTCTCAGGCACGATGACAGAGTGGGGTCTATGTGATATAATGGGGGGAACGAAATCGGGTGGAAGGCGGAAGGGTTGGAGAGGAACACCGTGCGTATGGGGACGTGACGACTCTAACACCGGAGGAGAGAGCGCGGCAAATAGAGCTGGCGATGTTTGAATCTGACAAATTCACGATTGACGCGGCGCTATCATGTTTCCTGAGAAAGTATACAACTGGAATATAAGGGCTTCCGATTCGAGTTGTAGCCAGAGGGGCGCAGGGCAGGGATGGGCGACATCGCACTTGGGCTATGGCCAAAGTCGCGCGATAGAAGGGACCAAGGATCTTTGAGTGACACACTTAGAAAGATATGAGTGCGTAGCGGGATGGGCGGTCCTACGGCGAATCAAATTGCGTTTCCCACGTGGGATTACAGATGTAGAACAACCATGGCGATGTCTATGATTATAGAGATTCTTAGGGATATAGTGCAATGCCTAGTCGCAAAACTGAGAGGGACGGCTAACAACAGATGAGGATATATGTAGGAGTGACAGATCAACTGAGTCTCTGTGATTACATTGGGGGCTCTGTAGGTGTTTCGTGGGTCCTGTGTGGCGGGGGAGAGTATGACACACGAGACACTTTCGTGAGGCCGATACAGAAGGTGAGATGGGTAGCTGATCATTCTTCTCAGAGATACTGTTCGCATTATGCGTCCAGAGGGCATGGGAGACGGACGTCATATTTCTTTGACTAGGCGGGAATCACAACTGATGGAGTGATCTAGTTCATACAATAGGTTCAAATGAGACGTGTGATCTCTGGACTTGTTTAGTGCTGAACGGATGTGGAGTGTAGGGCTCTAGAAGGGACCTTAAAGATCGAAAACAAGGTTCCTAGGTCGCGTACCTATTCTTCGGGTAGGTGAAGTAAGAGAGGACGCACAAGATGGGTAGTGTGGCGAATGCAGAGGGGTCAGAAGTCACTCTGCAGAGTGACTGTAGATGCCAGGAGGTGGCTAGGATGGATCGCGTCGCACTGTGGTGGTGAGGGTGCACAGAATACCGAAAAAAGACTCAGCGCGTGAGAGGGCCTGCGGAGGGGGGTTGCGTCATGATTTCATCTCTAGCATTAGACGGGGGAGCTCGCAGGGACAGTCCGCGAGCAGAAAACTGTGGGAGGGTTGCGTCATCGGCGTGTGTTCGATACTTCCGCAGATAGAGGACGATGCCGTATGCGAGTCGCGGGGGAGAGATCGCGCGAGGCGAAGGCAAGAGCGACTAGTGCTCCTAGTACAGAGGAAGCCAACGGATGTCTCGGAAGACGTCAATTGTCTCAGATGACTGGGTTGTTTTGAGGAGGTCCGGAGGGACATCAGTATCTATGGTGATCTTGCGTCAATCTTGAGGGTGATCCGTGATGGGGCTGATGAGGTCGGAGTCTCGAACATAGACTGGGAAGGTGGTGAGCTCGAATTAGTATGTCGGCCAGAGTCAATCAGGGATGATAGTCTAAAGAGCTCACCGAATGTGATATCTACTCTAGGAGTGATCTGGTCTACTCTACGCAAGGTGTGAAGAGGGACACACGTCGCGTCCTCATACGCTCTCGAGGATTAGGGAGAGCGTTCACGGTTGGACCCCTGAGAACAGGCTTTGCTCAATGGTTATCTCGGGGGGGAGAGAATTTATCTTTGATTTATTTTCGGACGCATGGAGGTGCGAGGCACGCGCAGAGCGCTCTTCGGGCGGGGCAAGCTTCGGGTAACGAACGTGGTGGTTTTGGTGTGAGTGTCACGCAGCAGGATGTGGAGTCACTGAGGCGAGATGATCGGAACAACTTGAGCGGGTACTGTGATGGCAATTTATATACTCTGTCAAGATTATTTATCTGGAAGAGGGATAAGGTAAAATTATCTATTGTAATCTACGCCGTTAGGCGAGGGTTATATGTGCGCCGCGGAGCGTAGGATAGATGTGTGAAGGTCCAGGTGTAGGAGAAGTGTGTGAGCTTCTTGGTGGGGAGAGTTTGGGGTATATATATCATAGGGGTAGCGTATACTAGTCGCGCTCCATACAGATCTGTACTATGTTAGAGCGGAATCGCACTGACAGGAGGGGACTCTCGGAGGCCGAGAGGTGCGTAGATGTGGGGTCTCATATTTGGCAAAACATGGGGTGGCGTTGGTCGGCTGTGGTGGAGGGGGGGGAATGTGGAAGGATGGCCAAAGATACTAACACCAATGAGGAGGACGCGGCGAGTTTATAAATCTGGTCAACATACAGTCAGTATGCGTAGGCGAAGAGGGGGGGGGGGCCGCTGGAGTGAGGGAGCGGAGACTACATGCGGTAGACTTGAGGAGCCTTAATTTGTGGCTTACTCGCTGATGACGCGATACCTGGGTACTCGATGTGACACATGGTGAGTTGGGGGGGTCTGCAGGGTGCGCCTTATAGAGCGCGGCAGGGATAGTCTTGAACTCGAGTCTTATGTAGTCAATAGTGATGCACGTGGTTGGAGCGATCATTGGAAGGAATATGGCAGATAGCCGCAGAGATATCAGGTGAGTATCAGACAGGCCGGGCATGAGGGGTGTTGGGCGCAAAACTGAATGCATAGCGAGGCAGGGGGGTGTACGAAGGCTGGCACGTCTCTGCGAAATCATTGGATGGCGTCTGCTCATATCGATGAATCTCGAAAAGAGAGATGTTATGGATGTGAGAGGTGTAGGGATATGGTGGCTCTAATGGGAGTCTGGGTATTCATAGGGGGTAAGGCATGGTCATTGCTGGGTGTGAAAAGACACGTCTCTCCTTGGCAGCGCGAGTGCGTGTATGTGGAGATACTTAGAGAGAAGGTGCACGGAGCGTATACACTATTTAGGTTATGTACATAGGAGAGTGTCGTATCTGCTGATGGTTGGAATAAGAGGTAGATTCGCGCTAAGCGCAGAGAGGGATATATTTCATGGTCAAGATGGGACTCAGAGGGTGTTTGGGGGTGCGAGGCATATCTATACTGCGCTGGCGAGTATAAAATTTGGGTTCGTACTAAGTGGAGCGGCAGTCAGAAAGTATGATGTGTGTCTCTCACTTGATACACGGAGAGTATCAAGAATGTAGCTGATCATGGTTGGGTTAGGTTATGTTGCCGTGCGCCTATGGTGTATCGTGGGAGGACGCTTCAGATGTTGTGTGACATAATGAGTATTCTTTGGGTTCGAGCGTGAACTGGGGGGAACACATAGAGTGGCTGCGTGCTCATGGGGTCTCTTGGTGAGAAGAGACAATGGCGAGCTTGTTGTCTTCTGCGCTGGGGCGTCACAGATGGGTGATGACACAGACCGTCTTAGTGCGATAATATTAACTCAAGTGAGCATTCCATGAATACGTCACCAAATGTATTCGCGAATACAACGAGACTACAGCGAGAGTTATATCAAGAATACCGCTCGTGTCTTGGTTCGCAAAAGCAGCCCCTGGTACGAAATCGTCTTGGACTTATGGCAAAGTAGTGCCTGAAAATAAACAGTTGCTTAGTGGGGGGAATATGCATACCGTTGATGGATATACTGTCTCCATCAAATGGCAACAACAGCCGCGCTTAACTGAGCACAGAAGCAAGACTCTTCCCCACACGGGGGAGGAGGAGGAAAATGCAGCCAACCGATCACTCGGTATCATGGCCCCGTACCGGAGAAACCTACGTTTTTGCTTTCAGGCCTTTCAAGACCAATCGATACGGAGCCGCCCAGGGAGAGCTGCTGTTTGCTACCACCGGGAGTCCTTCGACACCTTGGGACGACATAACACTCGGAGCATTTTCCATGAATCATTCGAATAATCAAGTCGCCATTGCCTTTAATCCGATATGAAGGCACATAGAGCTATGATCATGGTCATGCTTCTTAGTGTACTTCACACAATAAGACCCGGCTGCGGGCTTGGATTCAACTTAGAGCTCAAAACTCGCTAGCTTCCTAAAGCCCGCGCCTCCTTCGTTCCGCGTCGCAATACTACGAACCAATACTCTGTTCGCCCGTGCGCAAACAACCATTAGAGCATCTTCTATCTTAATCTACTGGAACAACCAGCTACTTTAGTTGTAATGCTATCTGTTGAGCGTAGCAATAAGATATTGACTCTCGCATCTGTTCGCCGCACTTATGTACTCCGGCACCTCCAACACATCGAAGCAGGATAACGAAAACCTTTTAGGACCTTGAGATTAACGCCAGGAAAGACAGACATCAGCGACTAATGCAACTATGCGTCACATACTCACACACTCAGATCAATATGCCCGTCAAAGGCAATCCTAAAATTCTGACGTTCATACATTTATTCCCAGACATCTCCACTCCCTGCTTAATCCGAGTTAGCGATTCTTCGAAATGTGAATCAATTGAACGCACTTTCTAAACACCTGTTTCACTGTTTGCCGATAAGAACCGTTCAAGGTTCTACTCACCAGATGAGAATTTTTCATATATTCAGCGGTATATCATAACGGTAACTAATGTATTCATCCTTCGTAAAAAGGATTCCCCCATAAAGTCCATGAAACAGTTGCTCCTCGGAACGTAGCCAAATAAGGCTTTAGCCGTATCGTAATTACAACGCTCAGACCGTAGGTCTAACTTCTGAAGAATCTAGAACTTGAACCTCCCCATTTTAAATGCGGTCCTTTTTTTGGCTATACTATTCAGAGAGGTTTCTAACGACAAAGCCAAACTGCCCAAGACAACGATGTAGATATGTCTCTTAATGTCTCGGTCCTCTATCTTCACAACAGCGGAATTGTATTTAGCAGAAAATATTACACATACAGCAACTTCAAAATGTCAATGATCACAACATGAGTTACTTTACGCATTTGCCGTCCGAATACGGGCATTATCAATCTTAGAGCAACTCAATACTGAGTTCACTATCCAGTTAAAATCAATCTTGAAGGTATTTGAAAAATTCCAAGATTCTGTTTTGAAATTTAACCTTCAAGATATGTGTGACTCAATGCTCAAATATTAGTTTACCAAGATCTGATTATGGGTATAAAATGGGGAAAATAAAAAAGAAATAATACAATCTAATAATTATAAATTGGAAAGAGCTCTGTTCCGAAGGGGCCCCACGAATTCCCCCTCCATTGACAAAAGACATACGGCGAATTCCTAATTGGAATGAGCCAAGCTTGTCGGCCTATATCTTGATTGAATTGAATCGCATCTTTTTTTATCCCACACAATTGGCTAGATGACTTTATAAGCATCGTTGAAAGGGCCTAATTCGCAGCAACCCACAAAATTTTAAGAACGATGACAACAATATTCAAAGAGATTGAGATTCCGTTATTTTCGATTCAATAACGTATGAATATTTCCAATGATTTGGACTTACAGGCGATCTCTTGAAATCCTTGTCGGCATTGGCATAGCGCACATAACCCATAGGACCAGGGAAATTCATCGATTGACATTAGCGCATCTGGGCGTTGCCATGTCTCAGAATCGTGCAACAACAAACACATTAGAGCAACCACTACGGAATCTCACTCTTGTGCTAGACTTTATTTTTCCGATCACTATGCAAAACAGCGAGTATCTTTGAGTTATTTCGCTATGCGCTCTGATTCTATCTTTCCATAGACAATAATCTCTCAATCTCTAATGCAACGATTACATGTCTCATGCAACCATTTGTCCTTAATATCAACAACCCAAAGAAGCGACAGTCCATATTTTTCGTGAATTATTATCGATCATATTTTCGTCTTCTATGGATGCGACACCTGCAGCACTGTTAGACACCAACTACAACCACAGCAGTCCGAAACAAGTAGAATATACTTTTAGAGATGCCCAGCACTAAATATATCAAGGAATTGGTATCGTAAATACAAGGATAATCATGGATCGCACCAATCATCTCGCAGATTGGCGCTACATCATAACACTTCCTGGCGCGACATGAGATTACACTAAGACATTCTTGTTATATCCGGCGGGAACACCAGTCTTACTCTATAACCAATTTCACAACCTCTCATAACTGTTTTCTCTTTCTATTTTATACTCTGTGGGCACTATACATTACGATATTTAGACGCATGGTTGAACCACTTAGAACACAGTACCACATAATTTTTTATTCATTCTAAACCTGGAAAGAACCGGTAACTAGAGATTTCTCCATCTCCGTTTGGATTTAGAGTTGTGCGCACAAGACATCCTTTCAATATTTTTTTGTATTCTTTTGAGAATCTGGAGTTTCCCCTCCTATTAGGTGGATATCAATCAATACTCCACTCGGAATGCGCCATTATATTTTGTAATATCATATCGCAAGTTGAATACAATGGACCCCATCCAGCAAAACAGATTATCATTTAATATTTTTAATTTTGTAACTATATATTAATTAATTTTTTCTTAGATATACTGCACTCGTTTTTCTTCTTTCGTAAAGGATTTTCCGCCATAATGTCCATGCAGTTTTGCTCCTCGGAGTAGGTAGGGCCAAATAAGGCTTTAGGCCGAATTGTAATTACCACCACAGAGTCAACTTGAAAATGAAGCCTTATAACTTGACCCGCGATTTTAAAAATAATATGTGGCGGGGGGGAAATGCGGTTCCTTCTTTTTTGCTATACCTACATTTTCACACAAAGAAACTGCGTGCCCAAGACTAAACGATTTAGAATTCTCCTTCTTCCCAATAATTGTAATGGAGACAATACCAATCTTCAAATTCAATTGGCTTCAAACATGCTGTTACGCACGAATAGGGGAATTTCTCCCAATTTAATTCCCGATTTTACATCCCGTCACTAATAATGCAGTATTTGAAAGATCTGTTTGACATACCCGTTGCCAATAGTTTAGGTTACCAAGAACTGACATATGGTATGGGTTTATCACCGTGTGGCCCCACCCATCCCGGCGCAACATCCCATTGGCCCGCCGATCCACCCGGGCCGGGGGGGCCCCACCCGCATTCCTCCTAGGCCAGCTCCGGTGAGCCGGGACCAATTTGAGCTATGCAGACAAAACTCCACCCCCCCAAATGTCTAAAGCGAGTAACCCTCCGACGAAGCCCTGTGCCTCCATACTAGACCCCCTACCCCGCATCCCCCATTCCCCCCTCACAGCTTCATCCATCATTAAGCGCTTCCCTACCCGAATGCCACTTTCCTAGCAAATTGGCGAACCGGTGATACTAACGAATCCAGAGTCCACCTCTTTCCTAAGTAGGCCACTGCCACCCAGTCCTCCCCGCTGCCAAAAAGCCCAATCGCGTGCTCTCTGCACCCAACACGCGCGCATGACTCCAGCCCCCTCCTTTCGTCGATTTCTTTTTTCTCCGGTATATAATGCAATAGGTGACTTTTTCGCGCCTAAGTCCATCTTAGAAAATCTCTAAATCACTACCATTTGTCCTAATATTCCAAAACGGAAAAGCATCAGTATAGGGGCCATTTTTCCGATCTTTTTTGTCTTGGTCCCGAAGTTCAAGCACTAAACAAGTCCGTAACTAATTGAATATTTGTTCCCTAAATTTCAAAGAATTGGGTCGTCCTAACACGGGATATAATTGACAAGCATCCGAAGTTGTAGATTATCAGCTTTCCTGCCAAGAGATCCGGCGGGAAAAGTCTTCCTAAATTTATACCATCTGTTTTTTTTTATATGGGACTAAGGTTGAACCAAAAACAAAATAGATATTATTTCCATTGTACCTGGAAAGTTTACATTTCGTTGGATAAAGAAGCCAATTTTCAATTTTTTTATTCTTTGGAATTCTGTTTTTTCCTCTGCCCCGTCCTTGTGTATCAATCGGAAAGCCTTCTTGCCTTTCCAGGAAAAGTGGAATATCTCCAGAAAAGATATAGCATTTTAATTTTTTCTGCTTTTTTCTTCACTCGGACCTAACCGCCACCGACTTCTTCTATTTAAATGATTTGTGTATCTACCCCAATAATACTATTGTGCCGTACCATTATGGAAGAAGATTCGGCCAAAATGTGGACTTCCACGGGAATAAAAAAAAATGGATTTACTTCCTTTTGGTATTTTGGCCAAAGTACATTGACTCCTCGATATTCAATCAAATTTTCCTCTCGTTGACAATATGAATTAATTCTCTAGTCTCATATTTAGTAAGTCCCGAGCTCTTTCTTATATATCGAGGATCATCAAAATAAGCAAGAATACTATTTCTACGGAGAATACCATTTCTGGGGATTTCAATTGAGATACCCGAAGAAGGTATGAGTGGGTTCTCGCCTTCTGGAATCGATTCGAGTGGGATGATGACTCTATTTCTTCGCCTCTTTGCCAATAAATCAGAATTCCCCTCGAGAATGGACGGATATCTGAGATTCCAACGATCAGTACATGTCATTCGATTAAGTTCTGAATAATCAGGAATCCTATCTCCTTTTTGATTTTTACCAGAAAAATACGAACTAAAAAATTTGTGTCTAACTTGATTATTAGTTACTGAGGGGTTAGAAATATATCTTCGCTTAACAGAAAGAGAATAAGCGTTTATTTGATCTTGATCCTTATGGATCGAACAGGGGCCTGGACTGGATCTCCAGGGCTCCCCTAATAATATCCATAAATGGCTTGTTTTTGGTAAGAGATGAATATTACCATATGTAAATTCCGGTGCATGGTACACATCAGTATTCAGTGCATTTCGCCCTCTGAGTCAAATAAATATATTTTTTCGGATGGCTGTTGATTCGGGGCGGGTGTCTTTCAAATTCAAAAGTGGATGTTCTCGCGCGAAATCTAGCACTGAGCTTGTTTTCTGGGATTTTACATATTGATCCGTTTTGAACTAAAAGGAAAACTTTTGGGCGGAATACACAATTGTGTATAATATCCCTTCCACTCTCAATAGTTTACATACAAGTCTTAGAAACATAGAAAAGCAGATTCCATGACGTGTACGTGTCGATGAACCAAATCCCCGTTGAATTTTTATTTTTCCATTAGAAGGGGCTCGCACATTTCTGCAGTACCCCCATGTGAATACTCCCGCCGGTATGAAAAGTTCTTAATGTTAATTGAAGTGCCCGGTTCTCCAATAGATATTGACCTGCAATAATACTACAGCTTCTCCCAATTCGACCAGGTCGTCATAGCCGGACCTTCGGCCAAGGGTGGGGGGGGGGTCTGATGAGAGGTTGGGGGGGGGGGAGGGGGGGGGGGGGGCAAGTTGGAGGGTGGGCCTAAGGGGACTTGATGTGCGCTGGAGGCAGGGGGGGGGAGTAGGAAGGGTGGGGGGGGGAGGTGTTCGGGGTGAGATAGGGGGAGATTGGGGTTGGGGTGAGGGGGGGGGCGGGGGTGAGGGGAAGTAGGTGTGGGGGGGGGAGGTGGGGGGGTGGGGGGGGGGAGGGGGGGAGGTGTGGGGGCGGGGGGGGGGGTAGTTGAAGGGTGAGGAAATAGAAATTTTAGGGTTGAGTGTGATGTGGATGAGAGTTAAGTTTGTTTTAGTGAGGATTTGTTATAGGAGAATTGGGTTGGGGGGGGGGGGGTTGTGGGTTTTGAAGGGTAGGAGAGGAGTTTGGATGGGGGGAAGTGGTAGGTGGTTGGGGGGGGGGGGGGTAATTTGTAAGATAGAAATTAGGGATAAGTATAATTGTGGGTTATAGATAATATATAAGGTAGATCCGCATCGATTGTGAGATAGCGGTATCCAAAACTCCTTTACGGGCTCCGTAACACGAAATAATATAATTCTGTTAAAGAGAGTCCCCTCGCGTAAACTGCTTTTGAATGGGTAAAATCTAATCATTTGCCCTTGGGATCCGACATTAAATCCTCTCATACCTACTAATTGATGTCCCTGAGATGCATTTTCCTCTGGCTCCCGAAAAAGACATTATAGGGACTGGAATAAAAGGATCGGTCATCCGAAAAATTAGGATCATTTCTTGTCGCACATTATTCACTTGATGGCATACCAGATCTCGATCGATTGACGTAATTTTTACTACCGCGTGTACATTCCCATTATGATGGTTTTTTTCCCAAAATAAAAACTGTGTTGTTCAGCGTCTGAACTAGCCATCTTTTTAGAGGTTAATTGTTAAAAGATCCATCAATTCCTACTGAAACAGATGCGGCGTAGCTTGTCCGGAAACCCAGATCTTTAACTTGATCCAGATAGGTATTATATCCTAATGTCCATAGTGGGATCAATAAATCGACTAATAAGTCGTTTCAATGGCAGTTCCGTCAATCATTTTATTTTGTGAAAGACCTGAGGGGCCGTTCTGCCATCATACCTCCATATTGCGCTGAGTAGAATTTTGACAATGGGTGTGAGTCAGTGATTGAAAACTTCCTTTTCTGAGATCTTGATATCACGTAGAATTCCGCAAGTGCAATTATAGTCCTAGTTAACCCGGTGAACTCGAAATTCCCCCTGGTTAGCCTAGAAATACAACAGCCCTGCCAAAACCCCTGTACTTCTTCTATATCTCGAGAAAGAGAAATATGACCGAGAGTGGTTCGAATTTATATATAAAAGAACTTCTTTTTATTTTAATTACTTCTTACGATTAGATAGTGTCCATACATCTCTTAATATCCCCAAAGATTCATAGTGAATTCGAGGGAGTTTCCTCTTGCATGCAATAAACGCGTTGATTCTAGTCGCCCCCCGCACCACAAGGGACTACCTAATTGATACATTTTGCCGAAAGCTCCAATTGCATCATAGGGCATTAGAGAAAAAAAGGTTCCCTTTTTTTTTGTTATACTTATAGTTATTTATCTTCTTTTTTTTGAGATGTTTATACGATTACATGGATTATCCCTATTTACACAAAAACCCCGACGATATCCCACTCGTTAAGAAATAGAGCCCCACTAAGCATATCTGAGTTGGTGCAGAATGGATCTCCAATAGTGGCGCCAAAAGATTCATATGAAAAACATAAGTTAACGGTGCCTCTGCTTAGCCTCCAAAGATAAAGGCCCATGAACAGTCCATTTGAAACCCCGTCAAAGTCTGCATTGGAAGCCCTTACCAAACTAATTGGATGTAAAAAATAGCACGCCCTTCCACTAAAATGGGCATGGGAATGCCTGTATGCCTAATCTATGCAGAGTAGGCGCTCTATTTAGGAGGTACGGTGGGTGAGAGTGACAGATGGTCGTCCAGAATTTCCCTGAAGATATTTTCCCATACAACGTTTTTTTTTTTTCGAAGTTTACTTTTAGGCAACTCCGATGTTCCGAAGCAAGATGTTTTCTAATTAGGTCAGAATTACAAATGCCTGGAAAAAGTTTCTATTGCTATTTCGCGAGCAATCCACATCGATTGTAATGAAAGTGAAGGGCCCACGACAACACGGACCGCCTGAAAATCGACCCGTTTACAAGCAAAGTCTCGCGAAACTCTTCCTATCTTTGCCGTTCAATTACATCTGAACGAGACTTGTAAAACTCTATTATGATCATCCCTCCATCGGTTGTCCGCAATTCCATTATCAAGAATGCAATCCACGGCTTCTTGCAGCAAATTTTTTCTGAGAGATTTATTAATCTTCTGGCGTGATGCAATAAACTTGTTTGTTAATAATCTGAAAGCGTATTATTCCGATAGATAATTCTTCTATAGATTTCATTAATATCCGAAGGTCACTAGTTTATCCCATCGTAGATGATAGATTGGTCTCAACCTCAGGAGGAAGAACTGGTAATAGACGCAAACCATCCATTTTGGTTCTATAATTGATTTTCGAATACAATGCTTTCGCCAATTCCCAGTTCGGTCTAAGCAAAAAAAAAAGCTTTTCTTCTTACCAACGTTTCGATCTCCTCCAGTTCCCATTCCCTGTGGGTTCCTCTTCCTCCAATTCTTCCATCTATCACTGAAGAATCTATAATAAATGTAAATCTAGATTGGCTTAAGTTGTTAGTCTGATTAGAACCCCCCCCGGTAGACATCTCTCGATTTCGAAATGTATCGAAGCTTCGGGTAGTAAAAAAAATGGGGATCCTGTATTTCCAGGGTTGGATTTCGTATTCCAATAAACCCCGTAATCGTAAAAAAGTGGGTTTTTTATCTATGGGCCTAGCAAAATAAAAATTGGGATAAGCTCTCCCCCCCCTCAAAATCGGACCGTGAACGTTTCCTTTCATCCGGCTCAAAGTAGGTTCAAAGAAAAAGAAAGGTTCTCGCTTTCAAATTGGCAAATTATAAAAAACTCCAAAAAGATCACTCCCTTACTCAAGTTATCCAGTGAAGAACAAGCAAAACTTCATTTATTCCGTCTTCTTATTATTTTTATTTAGATTTATTAATTCCTTAATTCAATTATGACAAAAATGCAACGTGAAATCTTGAGTAGTCTACAACCCCTCGTAATGATGAATCCCGTACTTCTTAAATTAAAGAGAGTACCGTGGAATTCATAAGGAATTTACTGTCATGAACTGTTCCATTCGATCTTTTTAGGTCCCGTACTTCACCGCGACGGTTAGGTCCACGAAAATGCCCCTTAAAGGCGTATATCCGATAGATAGACTTCTTGTAAACCCAATGACATCTTTTCTATTTGCCTATTTGAACATAATTTCTTTCTAAAAAAAACAGAACTGCATAATTCCCCAAAAAGAAAAAGTATTTTATTTTTTTTTTACGAGGTAAACTATCAATTATTATGAAATCGACCATAGATCATTCCCTTATTTGGGAGCGTTCTTGAATAATCCCGTAATTCCTGAGCTTCATGTTACTCCTACCATGAAACATTGCAGGTACAGGGCATCCCGATTGGATTTTTATTTAAATGGGATGACAGTTTCTCATTACAAATCGGTAAAATCAAATTTCCGATCAAAATCACACACCGCAGTATACTAGGGTCTTCTAATTCGTTAAGGTTTATCTAAAGATTCACAATAAAACAAGAAGACGTTTCAAATACCACACAAAGCAGTACCGGATATGCAGTTTTGATGTAGCCCATTGATATCTTCGTAATCCGAGAATCAACAAACTCGACTCCGCCTTGTTCACAAATTGTCGGTCTTCTTTTTCATCTCCGAAAACTCCGATAATTTCTCACAAGCACAAATTCCACTTTTTATAGGCCCAAAAATTCTTTCACAAAATAATCCATCTTATTTCTGGTTTATTGGATTTTGTAATGAATGTGTATAAAGTTTTTGTCACCTCTCCAACTATCTCGCATTAGGCAGGCTTTTTTTGTGACCAAGTACTTATTTTTGAGGAGAGAACTAATCCAATTTCGGAGTGGTGATGTGTATAACGATCGATCATAGAAGAAAACTTCTGCTTCATTCCGATTAAGCTTCCTTCGCCTATTAAGCCTGGAAAGTCTTCTCAAATAAACAAGAAAATGATATCCAGTTCCAGAGCTAAAGAACGTATTCTCGGGGGGGACCGAGAATAACCGAAAAGATTCTGGAGCATCCTCAGGAGTTGGTATTCTTCCTCCAAAGATTATAGTACCAAGTACTTCCTGGCGAGCTCTAATATGATCAGATTTATAAGTAAGCATCTCTTGTAAAATATAACAACCGACCAAACCCCTCTAAACCCAAACCTCCATTTCTCCTACCCGTTGTCCCCCTTTCTTGGCCCTTCCTTTAAGGGGTTGTTGTGTAAGACGTGAATAGCGCCCACTGGAACGCCCATGGATTTTATCATCAACTTGATAATTAATTTCAAGATTAAGGCTATCCTATGATAACCAGGTTGTTCAAAAGGATCCCCCGTTCTTCCATCAAAAATTCTGCTTTTTCCTGGAGACTCAGGTTCAAATATCCATGGATTCGCTGTTTGCTTACTGGCTTCATATAATTCAGAAAACACCAGTTTTCTCGAAGCTTCTTGTTCATATCTCTCATCAAAAGGTGCTATTCGATAATGTCCGTCTAGCAAATCCCCCCGCTAACGCCAGTGAAAGATCAAATATTTGTCCTACATTCATTCGTGAAGGTACTCCTAATGGGTTGAAGACCATATCAACGGGTCTTCCATCTTGCAAATAAGGCATATCTTGTCTAGGCAAAATTTTTGAAATGATACCCTTATTTCCATGTCTTCCGGCGTACTTTATCGCCTACTTTGAATTTCACGTATTTTTGGATAAAATAATATACACGAATATTTCTGTTTTCTCTGTCTCTATCTGTCCCTCTAGAACATCAGGACCCACTCCACATCAATAACCCGACCCCTACCGCCTATAGTAGGCTATAGACAAGTTTCCTTTTTGAAGTATATACCCGCATGCCAAGTATGGTTCGTAACAATCTATCTTCCGGAGCATATCGATGATTCTTTCACCATTTGGGGCGTTAATTTACCTACTAAAATATCACCTGTTTCCACCCAAGATCCCAGCATTACAATTCCATTTTTGTCTAAATTTACGGAGTAAATGGACTTCTAATGTGGTATTTCATTATGACCCTTTCGGAGCCGTTGGTTTAGATCTGAATTTCATATTTACGTATGTGAAAAGAAGTATAAAATCTATCGTATACTAAAGCGCCGCTAATTTGAGTCCTGCATCTCAACCATTGTAACCTTCCCATGGCATATAAACTACTAATACGTTTTTCCCCAAAGCTAGTTCGCCGGTCAACTGTAAGCAGCACCATACGCTAAAATTTTGTCCCTTTTTAATGCATTTACCCCGCCGAACCGGGGGTTTTGATGCATACACTTATTTTTGTTTGAACGTTGATACAAAGAATGTAAAGGAATCCTAAGGACAGTATCTCCATTTACCGTGATAAAAGGATCTTGTCAGTATCGGTAATAAATAACTTTTCCTCGTGTTCGGTAACCTATAAGCACAGAGCCCAGAATCTAAGCCGCCTGGCCTTCCAGATCCAGTCCAACAATGCACTTCTCCACTGAGAAAGAGGGACTGCTTTGGCTTGCATGTTAGAACTCATTAAAGGCCCGATTCGCATCATTATGGCGATAAACGGAATGAGGGATGCCCCAAATAGAAAAATATTGAAGGAAACAAATACTTCGCAGATGAACCTGTTTCCCATGAAATAGTAGGAATTCATGACGATATCGCGCTGGATCAACCAGTTCTATCCTGAAACTCCTGATCAAGGCCAAAGAATTTCCTGCCGCGCACCAAATAATTATTCACTTTACCGGGATAAATACAGCATCCGTGTCCCTTTTGGATCTCTCGGAAATAATATATAAAACGACTTTCTAGAGACCCCCAACGACCAAATCTCGCATGAATTGCTAAGGATCCAATAAGTCCACCATTTATTCCTTCAGACGGTCCCAATTGGGCAAATACGCCCATAGTGACTAGGATGAATATCCTCAGTATTGGAACAGTAGCAGTTCGTGCCTCAATCCCCCCGGGCCCAAATAACGCAATTTTCTCCCATGAACTATTTGTGCATATGGATTAGTCGATCCAAAACTTGAGATAAATGGGTGATAAACGGGAAAACATCTTCTATAAGGTAATCTGTTAATTGAGTGGAATTTACACAAGTTTCTGAGAGAGTTGTGTCCAAGTTATTCTTAAGTGCTGCATATAATATTTCCTCGAGCCATATTTTCTAAACGAACTAAGGCCAATCCAAATTGCTCTTGTAAAAGAAAATCGCTACAGAACATACCTTGTTATGCCAATGCTTCATCATCGTCAAGTTACCCATTCCCACATTTGTATTCGAATCAAACGATTCCGCGGCTGCAATATATCTCGCGGTAGACACAAAATGTATTGTTTCTGGGGTATTATCAAGGTTCATCTCCGGATTCATAATTTCGTCGACCAATCCCTCCCAATCTTCACATCTTTTCGTTGAAAGATTTTTTTTTGTAAATCCTTAGATAAGATTCAGAAAATACCGGATCTCCCTCACAACAACAAATTGTTGAAAAACACCAAAATAGCATTTTCTTTGACCCTATTTTTTTTTTTAATCATTCAGCAAAAGACAAAAATAGTTCAGGAAATAGCAAAACATCTTTCTAGAATTTCTCGTATGATACAACCCCATAGCTGATAATTGATCACTAAGAATAGATAGTTTTTTTGTGCCTACTCACACGAACCCATATCCTTCTTTTCTATCAATCTCTATTCCTAATCTTCCTCCCCAATCCAATATTAATAGTTGCCGGTATAGACTGAAATTCCGTTATCATCCATTCCTGACTGGTAATAAAATACCGGGACTTTGCATAATTGATTGATTACAATTCTATAAATTCCCATTTACTATAAACGCTCCCCGAGAAGTCATTAGAGGGTAATCTTTCCGCCCTATCAAAATTGTTTGTTCATGATATAACTACGCCTATCGTTTTTCCAAATGATCTCGCTGATACATATAATCCAAATAATATGTGATGATTCATACACAGCATCTCTTTCCTTTTTTTTATCAGGGTTCTACCAATTGAAATCTTTCCAAAAATAATTCAAAGCAATTTCCCTTGATTTGTAATCATTCAATTTTAGGAAAACTTAGAAAGTTCCTTCTGTCAAACCCTGATCAATGAACCTACAAAATCCCTAAATTGTTATCTGATTAAATCCAGTATTGTGGACATTGCGTCTATCCCCGGATTATTTTTTGAAATTGTTAAGTTATTTAATTCATCATATCGAATTCCTCTAAAAAAAAAAAAAAATACCATTTTTTGCTGGCGCATTATCCCATCGAAAATAAAACCTAGGCAATGATGGAATTTGGATTCTATGAAATCTTTGACTGAATCTATAGATAGGTAGAATAAAAATTTTACTGAAACTTTAATAGTCATTTTTAAAAGATGCAACCTAAACAGAATTGATAAAACAGTCCTAGAAACCGTGTGGCAATTCTCCCACTTAAGCCTATAATGCTTTGGATTTTTAATATCAAAACTTTATTAATATTAATTTCTTTTCTTATATTATAATGTATAATGTATAATAATAACGGCATAGATATTCTACTCTAGCTTCATATCGAATACCAAAAACTGTATAATGTTGTATTTATTAACTTATATTTATTATTAACCGGGTATAGCTAGATCTAGATCTCCGTCTTCTCTCTTCTTATATTGCCCTCTTGTCCTGTCGTGTCGTTAATTGACAGTATGACTTAGGGCTCAATATAATTTGACCGAACAAATCATAGTTTGGTAAACCACTTGATCTACTGCGGAGTGACGGATCTTGGAATCCATCGCATAACCCTTTGGGAATCAGAAAAGATTAAAGAACCGAGAAAGGACCAAATGATATCCAGTTTTCAAGATTGTAATAGTTTAATGGTAAAGTTTATGATACCATTAAACGCTCCTCAGAATAGTTTTACGGTTTTCCGTATTATTTATATCCTATGCTTCACCTAAAATCCTAAGCTCTAGCCTGAGTTATAATTAATTAAGGTGCCTTATATCTATGGTATTTGTCTTATTACCTATTTCTAGTTGATTTATGAATGAAGGTGGCATAGGCCCCTATGGTCCAGTGGTTACGACCTCTCTCTTTCACGGAGAAAACGAGGGTTCAAGTCCCTCTGGGGGTATACCAAGACTAAAGACTATAGGAGTGGGATTTCCTATCAAGTGATCCGTATTTGTCAAGTCCTTCTATTAGTCTACTCAGAAGAGACTTTCTATTTTATATCAAATGTTTTTTTTCAAGTGATATGTATTTGTCAAGTCTACTTGGGAGACGAAAGGAAGTTGATTATGGAACGTATAAAATGAATTAAGGCGTTGGGTCGATGCACGATATTGGTTAATGGGGACGGACTGTAAAATTCGTTTGGCAATATGTCTACGCTGGTTCAAATCCCGCTCGGCCCAACAATTCGCCAATCTACAACTATCAGATGGTATAACACTCTTGTTCTTAAGAAATACCTGATACAAGACAAGAGAATAAAAAAAAAGAATCTAAATTTTCTGCTAGATCTCTTCTTATTTCCCTGGGATTGTAGTTCAATAGGCTAGAGCACCGCCCTGTCAAGGCGGATGTTACGGGTTCGAGCCCCGTCAGTCCCGACGGATCCAATAAGTACATCAATTCGCCTCTCCATTTTCTGTGAAATGAAGGGACAGCGAGAATAATTGAATTCCGAAGGGGTTTCCCTCTTTTTTTTTTTTTTTTCAGGATTCCTCGACACACCCGAAACTAAAATGAAAATAACTAACTAGTGAAGTTGACCAGAAGATTTCATCTTTTTCTGCCCGCGACTCGTCTTTCTCATACTTCTTTGTTTTGTCTTCCAAAGAAAAGAGGATCACTAAAATTTAGAACCTAATTCCTGTCTTTTTCCACTTCGCTTGTATTGTTTGTTGGTGGGGTTTTGTAGTTAATGGAAACAGACGGGTTAGATTATACTTCATTGGATGGTTCTACAAGGAAGACCTAAGGTGGGTTATACAAAAGAAAGAACAGAAAGAAAGGATTAAATTAAAGGCATTCTTGATTGGTCTGGGAACCCCCTATCTTGGATTCGGTATCGATAAAAAAAGATCTCCCAATGTTTATAGTACTATTAATTCCTCCACGACGAATTAATTTAATAGCTTCAGATTATTGTGATTCATGGAGTATTGATCCGATTCAATATCATCGATAGTTAATGCATTCCTTGAATTGGACAGGGTGAACGATTTTATCATCTCTATAGGGATTAAATCCCGAGTTATTGTATTCGTGAAATAAAAAAAAAACCGATTAGATTATGGAAGTAAATATTCGTGTGCATTATTGCTACTGGCACTGTTCATTTTAGTTCCCTACTTCGCTTTTCCTACTTATAATTACGTAAAAACAGTAAGACAAAATAATTAATTAATTACTTTAATGAAACTCGACTTCTGAAATTCTTTGAAGAAATCAAAAGAAAAAGTAATTCTCTTTTTTGCTTGAAATCAAGGGCTATAAACGCGAGTATTCCAAGGAGATCCGAGAGTATGGTAAGTAATACATTTCTTTCTTACCTTACCATACTCTCCTATTAGTGTTATATAGTGTAATAAAGTTTACATGACTTTCTAATAAGAAAGGGGTATACTAAATTAACTTTTAATCTTCAAAATTCTAAACTATGTAGGTTATTAATCCATATCTGGAATGTGACGTAGGACCCAATCTTTTCTTTCATACATTATTTTAGTATATATTTATATGTGGCAATGAAGCTCTGAAATAAAATTGTTTTAACTGTTATAGAATCAATTACTCCACTATAATCTAATGGGATTTCGAAATGAAGATATTTTTATTTTGGAAAATTATTTTTCAATTTAAATAAAGAATGCGTTGCAGAACGATCTATAAAACAATTGATACCTTTTCATTTCTCAACTAAATTAGGAGTGCTTCTAAAGTCCACTTCTTCCCCATACTACGAGTGAAAGGGAAAAAGTAAAGACTACCATTAAAGCAGCCCAAGCGAGACTTACTATATCCATGTGAATTATTTTCCCTTATCTCTATGTAGAATTATTCCAGTATTGCCACTAATAATCGTAGAATGAATGGTCCCAGAGTCAAAAAGGGATCTCTGGGCCGAACACTATTAATGGACCAATAAAATAAATAGATTTTAAAAATTCCTATATGATTTATAATCCGTACCCTTTCCCGATTGTCTCTCTGAAGGAGTTGGGAGATAGTATATTATACTCTTGACGAGGGGTCAAATTTGTTTTTTTCTTTTTTTTCTATAAACTATAAAAGGTAAATTATCTATCCAATCTCAATCTAATAGTGATTGAATGCCTGAACACTCAGAGATTCTGGCGAGTCTATATACGTAGATTACAGTATAGAAAGTACTTTCCCAACTAGTAGTGGAATTATTGCCGGTTATCCAATGTAATTAAAGACCCAATCAATAGACATTACATTAGCAGTAGAAGAGAATCTGGAAGTCTTGCTTCGACCATTATAATCTTTCTTTGAATTTGAGATTCAAAGATTTCCAATCTTTTACAAAATCCCCAGAACATCAAAAAATAGCGGAATAGAATAAGAAATTTCGATTCGTTTGTTGATGAGGCGGCACCCGGATTTGAACTGGGGAAAAAGGATTTGCAGTCCCCCGCCTTACCACTCGGCCATGCCGCCAAAACGATACACATACACAATAGGATCAAAATTTCCCTTTTTGAGTTGGATTAGTAAACTTGAGTTTATTGTACTTGCATCCCTTTTTAATCCTAATCCTTTTTTCTAAATTTATAAAAATTAGAAAAGAAAAAGTTTTTCCCCTTTTTATTGTATTTGATCTGCCCCTTCGATTGATTGTATAGTATCTCAAAACACACAAACTTCCACTCACTTTTATATTGAAATTTATATTTATATTTTCACTCAAAAAGCCTAAATTTATGGGAACCATTAACTATTTATTGACTGAGAATTCGTGAATTATTCTTGGATTTGAATATCAATTTTGGTTTGCCTAATGACATAAGAATAATAAAAATTTTTTTGATACATACTTAATTGATTTTTTTAATCCAAAATCCTTCTCAATTTCCATTATAACAAAAATGATAGGTATATGTAAACCCCAGAACAGATATTCTTATACAGATACCAAATTGGTATAGTATGTTGCCTATAAATAAAGGGAATTCGTTGGAACAAAAAAAGGCCTGGCTGGGTATTGACCGGGCCAGGCCCAAAAGGCACTTCGAACAAAATAAAAGAAAGAAGGTCTTCTTTATTTCTCTTTCTATTTTGATCTTTCGAGCATCTAAATGGAATTGCTAATTATATAATAACGATAAAGAATGTGAAAGAAATACTTTCTTTAATCCTTACTTGATGTGTAATGTAACATAGTAAGTATCTTTTTCAATTGGGAGAGATGGCTGAGTGGACGAAAGCGGCGGATTGCTAATCCGTTGTACGAGTTATTCGTACCGAGGGTTCGAATCCCTCTCTTTCCGTTTCCGTTGATGAGTTTCCATTTTTTCTTTCAAATTTTGCAAACCCCTTTTTATTTTTTCCTTGTTAAATGTGTGGAATAGCTAAAATAAAATCTTAAGAAAATGATAAAATCAAGTAATAAAAACAAAAAAATTATTCTTCACGTCCAGGATTACGTCCTGGATCATTGGATAGGAATCCAAAGATGAAGAGAGAAACAAAGAATATTACTACTGTATAAACGAAAAGTTTGAGAGTAAGCATTACACAACCTCCAAGATCATTTTTTGAAAAAGAAAAACGAGAAAAGACAATAGATCCTCCATTTTTATATCACATATCCTATTTTGACACCAAGAAAAGAATTCTAGAAATAGAAAAGAATGTTCAGAAATTCAAATGAAGTTGAAATTTGTAATAAGAGTCTTTGATTACCACAAATCACTTTCATACCCAAATTAGATATTGTAAGGGACCCGAAGCTAATAAGGTATTTCGCCGTAAAAAGGATTCAAATCAGGAAATAGGGCGTCTCGCGGCTATCCGAGAATTTCAATGTTTGAATCGAAGGTTCATACTGTCAGACTTATTTGATCTTATCAATTGTTATAATTTTTCTCGAATAAATATGAATTTTCTAGGATAGTATTAAAGATCTTATCGAAAACTTACAGCAGCTTGCCAAACAAAGGCTAAAAGAAAAAAGAACAGGGGTATGACTGGCATAAAATCGACGATTGGATTCAAAAAAGCATAGGCTTCGGGCAATTTGGCCAAGAAAAGACTACTCGGATAAAGGGCAGAATTAAGACAGATCAAACTAAAGATATTAAGCATAACAGACATTTTTTTCGTCGAGATAATTGCATTTTGATTGAGTTATTGATATAAGGAAAAATGAAGTAAAGTAAGGTAGACAAAAAATCCTTCTTTTTCCGCTCAATCAAAAATCCTCCGATTCTCAAAGGAGAATAGAAGAAATCATACTTTCATACAATATCTTAATTGAATTATATGTAATGATCAATAAATTCCGTTGAATTAATTCTAGATATACACATGCCAAAATCCTAGCACGAATCTATAATAGATTCTATAAAGAATAAAGATTTTCTCTATATAGTTGGACTGGAATTGACGAACACTTAATACCAATATTATTCTTTAATAGTATAAGTATCCAATAAAAATAGAAATGGGGCGTAGCCAAGCGGTAAGGCAACGGGTTTTGGTCCCGCTATTCGGAGGTTCGAATCCTTCCGTCCCAGAGCATATCCATTGTATTCCAATACTTCTTTTTTGTTCAACAAGGTTCTGTTTCAAGGTTTGGATAGACTTTTTTTATTCTTTGCGGAATCATATCTGAGTTTTTCACAAACCAAACTAAATCGAGTTCAAATGACACGCAAAAGCAACTGAACCCTTTTGTAACCCATAGAAAATGGGGCATAGATCACAGTTGGAGAAAGATTACTTAACCTCAGGTTAAAAAAATATGAAAATACATATAAAAGAGGAAGTGCTTAGACTATAGGTATGTATGGTTATCCTATTTCAGTGACAATAGTGTTTCCATTTTTGTGAAAATGAAATTGGATCCCTAAAATATCAAAATTAAAATATTTAACAATGATATTTCTTTTTATTGTTCGATCCATTTAGCTTATTTGCTTTGCATCATTGACAATTCAATTTGAAAAAAAAAAAAAAACACACACACACACACAGAGATCTTGCTTTTTTATGATAATAAAAAGGAGTAAAACTTGACTCAAATAATGATGTAGAAGTAGAAAACTTTTTCAACTATCAAGATTTGTAATGATTCCTTCTAGGTTGGGAAGTTGGAAATGGTCAGTCTATCTTATTGAGTCACTTGAAGAGACAGAGTCAAATAGAATTTATTTATTTTATTTGTGCAATTTCTGTTAGTTATGTTATTTCTATATTTTGATTTGTTAATATTTCTGTTAGATTTTTTTTTGAGATAGATATTTATAGAAAAATCTTCTATTCAGACAAAAAAAGACGTCATTTTGCTAAAATTTCTTCAGAAAAATCTTTATTATCTATGTTATTAAATATTTAAATATAAATAACTATGTCTCTGTACCGACTGAACCAATGACTATTCATGATTCCATAATTGAATCAATTCCATACTGGTTCCAAATTAGAGGAATGTTATGGTAAAACTTCGTTTAAAACGATGTGGTAGAAAGCAACGTGCGACTTGAAGGACACGATCCGGTGTGGATTCTTATTGTTACATCCACCATTTTATATAGGAATGAAGGTGCTCTTGGCTCGACGTCGTTTGTTCTATTCTACTAGAACCCTTCTTTTTTTATTGGGTTCTAATGTAAATAGTTCATGATGGAGCTCGAGTAGAAAGTATTTATTAATTTCTCAGGGGCAACGATCTAGGGTTAATGCCAATTAATAAATTGGAACAACTTCGTAAGTATATCTTCGATATAGAAATCGAAAGGATTCCATTCGAACAAATTTTCAAAATTGTTGGAACGGCTAAAACTTTTTCGATCGACAGTGTATCGCGCGTGAATCAACCTCGGTATGATTCTTTGATAGAAAGAAATCCCAAAAGGGGTATGTTGCTACCATTTTGAAAGGATTAAGAAGCACCGAAGTAATGTCTAAACCCAATGATTTAAAACAAAAATAAAGGATCCCAGAACAAGGAAACACCACTTCAATTGTCTCACGGAAAGAATCCAAATCAATTTTAAACGAGACAAAAACGGTGGGTTAAAGACCACTCAATAAAAAAAATAAAAAAATATCTTAAAGAAAAATCTTTAATATATTTGAGAATTATTTTATTATTATTATATATTCAACTTGAGTTATGAGTACAAATGATTTTTTTTTTCAGGAAGGAAGCTAAATAAAACTTACTATGAGTTAAATTGAAATTTGAAATGATATTATAGACTAATTCATTTTACAGATTTTCTATTTATTCTAATTTTATCCATAGACAAAACATCATTTTTTCTCGAGCCGTACGAGGAGAAAACTTCCTATACGGTTCTAGGGGGGGGGTTCTTTTTCATCTACATCTATCCCGATGAGCCGTCTATCGAATCGTTGCAATTGATGTTCGATCCCGAAGAGAAGGAAGAGATCTTCAGAAAGTGGGTTTTTATGATCCGATCAAGAATCAAACTTATTTAAACGTTCCCGCTATTCTCTATTTCCTTGAAAAAGGTGCTCAGCCTACAGGAACTGTTCAGGATATTTTAAAAAAGGCAGAGGTTTTGCCCTAATCAAATGAAATGAAATGAAATGAAATTAAGGAAATAAAAAATAAGGGTAGGATAATGATTTCTATATCATTTTGGATATCTTTTCTATACTATGTTTTTTTATTTCCTTTTTTTCTTCTTCTATTCTTTTCTTCTTATATTCGTATCTAGTTATCATTGTTTTTATAGAATCTTTTTTGATAGAATCCTTTTCTAAGGAAACCCTTATTTGATTCATCCTCACAAAATAGAAATATTTTGGCATTACCTGACCTGCAATTGGATGGTTTTCATTCGACCTCTAATATCAAGTAAGAAACAAGGAATCGAAGTTCTTTATTCTATATGGATTCAATACACTCTTGATTGCATAAATACTTTTTCTACTTCTTCTTTGTTTATTCTTTGTTTATTATTATTCTCCATCTAAACTAAAATTTTTAGTAGATATGTATATGCAGTGCCAATCCAACACAAGTCCCTTTTTTACTATTCTTTCCATTTCAGTTCTTGTTTTTTTTTTCATCGTATTCCTTTCTTAATGTTTATATTGACAACATTGTATCGAACAAATATAATTCATCGTGATAAGCAGTTCTATTTATTTCCGTCCCATAGGTTTGATTTTTTACCTGTTGATTCAAATGATGGGTTCGTTGGATTTGATACCCGGATTTTTGATTGAAAAAGTGTATAACATAGAAATAGGGGATGGTCCACATTTTTTACATGTCTTTTTTTATTTTGATCGGGAATTTTTTTTTTCATCTAATTTAGTCATTTTTATGTTCCAAATAGATTAGAATTTTTTTTTCTATTTTTGATTTCGTAGATTAAATTAATGCTTTGATTTAAGAATTTTTTTTTATTCTGATTGTATCTACATACCCCTTTTTCTATTTGGGTTGCTAACTCAACGGTAGAGTACTCGGCTTTTAAGTGCGGCTAGGATCTTTTACACATTTAGATGAAGCGAGGGATTCGTCCATACCATCGGTAAAGTTTGGAAGACCACGACTGATCCTGAAAGGGAATGAATGGAAAAAATAGCATGTCGTATCAATTAAGAGTTTTGAGAATATTTTATTCTTTCCGGCTCGGTACAAAGCCTTCTTTAATTTATTGAAAGGTAGGAAACCAAAGTCAATTTCAAGTTGGGTCGAATTAATAAATGGATAGGGCCTCAAAGCTTCAATTCATTTCATTTTTTTTAGGGAAAGAAAAAGCAACGAGCTTCCGTTCTTAATTTGAACGATTACCCGATCTAATTAGACGTTAAAAAAATATTAGTGCCCAATACGGGAAGGCTTTCTCCCAGGAATTTATTCTTTATTTTTTAATGAATCCTAAATATTATCATTCTCCATTTCATAATGGAAACGTATGTGTATAAGAAACAGTATATTGATAAAAAATTTCCAAAATCAAAAGAGCGATTAGGTTGAAAAAAGTAAAGGATTTCTAATCATCTTGTTATCCTATAATGAAAACGAACATAAATACTTCAATTTAAATGGAAAAAGAGAGGATAGAGAATCCGTTGATAAGTTTATCTGGATCCGAGGTATCTATTTGGTTTGTACTATAATACCTTGTTTTGACTGTATCGCACTATGTATCATTTATAACCCCAAAAATCCTCTACCTTTCATTTAAATAGAATTTCAAATGGAGAAATTCAAAAGCTATTTAGGGCTAGATAGATCTCAACAACACTCTTTCTTATATCCACTTATCTTTCAGGAGTATATTTATGTACTTGCTCATGATCATGGTTTAAATAGATCTATTTTGTTGGAAAATGTAGGTTATGACAATAAATTCAGCTTACTAATTGTGAAACGTTTAATCATTCGAATGTATCAACAGAATCATTTTATTCTTTCTGTTAATGATTCTAAACAATTGGGGCACAACAATATTTTTTATTCGCAAGTAATGTCAGAGGTTTCTTCAATCATTCTGGAAATTCCATTGTCTCTGCGATTAATATCTTCCCTAGAAAAGAAAGGGGTAGTTAAATTCGATAATTTACGATCAATTCATTCAATATTTTCTTTTTTAGAGGACAATTTTTCACATTTAAATTATGTATTAGATATACTAATACCTTACCTAGCCCATCTGAAAATCTTGGTTCAAGCTCTTCGCTATTGGATAAAAGATGCTTCCTCTTTGCATTTATTAAGATTTTTTCTCCATGAGTGTCATAATTTGGATAGTCTTATTACTTCAAATTCAAAGAAAGTTAGTTCTTCTTTTTCAAAAAGAAAAAACAGATTATTCTTCTTCCTGTATACTTTTCATGTAGGTGAAGATGTAAATAAGATAGAGATCCTCTATAGCGCAGCCTACTGAAAGACCTGGTTTACTTTATTTTTATAAGAAATCTTTACCAGCAACATTTACCATTTTCCCCAGCGACAAATCCGTGGAATCCCGGGCGAATTGTCGCTGGAGATAGGTTTCCCGAGCAAACTTGTCGCCCGGGATAAGTCGAACGGAAAAGCTCGAAGGGGATACGTTCCCGGGCGACATCGCCGGGCCCACATTGTTTCAGTCAAACAATTAAGTGCCACGGTGAAGGGTTTTCCCATGCGACATGTCGCCCGGGATAATTTTTTTATAAAATGACTAATTAATATTGATGTTTGATTAATTAATTAATTAGGGATAATCTCGGGCGACATGTCGTCCGGGAAAGTGTTTCAAATAATTTGACAATTCAATGTTAGAAACAATTTTGTCGCTTAGTGACACATTTCCCGGGTGATTTGTCGCCCGGGATAGTCCTGCAATATTTTTTTGTTTTATTTTCCCCGGCGACATGTCACCCGGGATAGACCAAAACACAATACGATCAACGCATTTGATATAATAAAGCTAAATACGTCCAAAATCCGAATAAACACAATATAGTCTATAAAACGGGTGACGAAGTCACAAAACTTGCATTATCCGCAAGATACAAGTCAATATTCACCTAGATAACATGTTCTAAACGTACGGGGAAACAAATATTCACATAAGGGTCGCCAATATATACTTCAAGACACAAAATAGCATATACTTACCCAACATCTCCTAACCATCCTCCTCATCCTCTTCGCCGTCCTCATCATCTCCCGGCTCAACATCCCCGCACCCGCCACTCCCGCTGCCACCATCGTACTCAGGCTGTGACTCAAGCTGCGTAAGCATCTAGGAAAACTTGTCGTCACTCCTAAATAACTTCATGAACATCTTCACCTGTTTCGTTAGCCGCTTCTCGCTCTTTTTGAGCTTAACGACATCGGAGGAGTGCGTGCATGGAGGCGGGGGCGAAATGACCGTGCCCTGTCCCAGCAAAACCCTACCAACACCGGGAATGTGCCCCCCGCATCTTGCCCCCGCAAACAATGGCTATGATCTCATCCTCGGTGTAGGGCACACCCGTAGAGGTGTTGGAGCCTAGACCTTGTAGCCTCAACATCTCATCCTATGTAGTCACAAAAACACAAGATAGTTAATATATTAGTCGGTTACTACATTATTTCTCGACAAATCATTAAAGTGCGTGTATTGAAACAAAACTTACATATAGAGCTTTGTCCTCAGGGTTCAAGAATTCGCCGCCAACAGTATGTGTCAAGAAGAAGGTGTGGATCAGCGACTGGTACTCTCGAGTAGCTAAGCTCTTCATCTGCACATATACACGTATATAAGATGAAACAAATTAAAAACGACAAATCACAACACACCAAAACATTAATTTACACTCAATGCCTTTCTTTGAAAGCAGCCTTCTTGCCATTGTAGATCTTTTGCAGATGTTGCTGGATGCCAGCATAGATTTGTGGTCAGCGATCGGATTCCATGTGGGGACACAAGTCAAACTGGGTCTGTAATCATATACAACAAAGACAGAGTTAGAGATATAATTTATATATTTATCTCAATTTGTTTATTTATTTATATGATACAAATAAATAAATAAATTTAGATAAATATACACAATTAAATAAATGAACACGATAATGAAATAAACATAAAATGATAATGAAATAACTTACCCCAATCTTTGCCACGACCTCCGTCTTCCGCTCTGGCGGCATTTGGCGCCAAGAAGGGTAGTGCAACGGCAACTCCCTAACGAGCTCCCCGGGGTAGTTAGCCCAATGAGCCGCATGTTCACCGAGAGGCATCAGGGTCTCTCTGTCGCCAAACTGAAACCGGATCGGGACGGGGCCATTTTTATCTGTGATGGCCTTTAACCCGAGGTTCTGGGTCTCCTAGCGTGTATGCAGCCTGCCCGCTCTCCTACCACCTAAATTGGGTTTTTGGGTGCCCTAACCTGCAAAATCAAGTGAGTGATAAAGTCATAAAAATTCAAGTCAAGCAAATTCAATGTATCAAGTTTATGCTTGTATTACAATAATCCAAAAATTCTTACCTCGGTTGCCTAAGCAACCCCCATAGCCGGTAGGTACCTGATATAGAGGGGGACGATCATTACCGCCACCGTCACCGTCGTGACCCCGTGTGACATCTGGTGACATTTGTACAAGTAGCATTAGGATAACATATAGAAATTTATAAACAAAATAATAAAAGCATGCACACATCTAAATACATACACATCCAAATAAATATACAGATTAGAACAATCCACAACAATTTCATTCATTCATTCAAAATAAGTGTCTTTTACAAGTTACAACTAAAGATCAATCTTCTTCTTCACTAGAATAAACAACATTTACACCATCATCAATATCAAGGTTGACGAGGTCTTCATCATCGGAATCTGCTAAATCATGAGGAATGGGGTCGTCCTCATCAATAATATCATCGTCTTCATCAACACACAATTATATCTGTGGTGCGTCAACATCTATTGATTGACCATCTATATGCAAGGCCGCAATTCCAGTCATTCAAACTAGTAGAAAGTGCGAGAGTCAGAGGAGATGTCTACATGTATAAACATCAGGTGTCCATCCTATAAACCATAAAGACGCCCCCGTTTGAAAACTTTTTAGACTCACATTTCTGACGAGCTTCCAACTGAGTGGTGCGTCTGACCATATCTCAAGGTAAAGCATTGTTTGACTTGTGTTGCGAGAATGTATTGATCATTTTTAAACGCCTCACCATTTGCCTTGATTTGTGTTATGTTGTTTCTAATGACAAAATTTTGGATACGTCCTTTGTTGCTAGTGTCGAACCACTTAACTCGAAACAACACAGTTTTGAACGACAAATATGAAAACTCGAGGATTTGTTCAAGCTGACCAATATACATTTCTCCCGTCCGGACCAGTCTGAACAAATGCCGTTGTTTTGAGTTGTGTGACGTTCATCGCGGTTGTGCACGACAAACCTCATCCGTTGACTACGCACGAGGTGAACTGAGATTGTAGTCTGTGATTGTCCACAGCAAAGCGAATAACACTCTGGCTTCGTTAACACCTGGGTCATTGTCTACGTGACGTTGACAGATCTTTGAAGAAGATAGGATCAGATAGAGAACACAAAATATGATGTCGTTATTTTTACAGTTAAATACACACAATAAGTCTAAGTTTACCTGTTAGCCTTAAAATATTGAGCCAAACTGGAAGTTCGTTCATTACGTGCACGAGTCTCGGCTTAATTAGATTTTTTTTTTTTTTTTTTTTTTTTTTTTTTTTTTTTTTTTTTAATGTTGTAATATATAATATTATAGGTAATCGGGCTCGATAGTTAATCTAATATTGTATATGTTTCGGGTTTAGTCCCAAGCAAAACCCGAGCCCGGGTCCTAGTCAAATATCCCGAACGTCACTTAATGTGTCGGGGTATATAAGTAACTTTTCCTCTTTGGAAAAGTAAGTTGGTCATTCTAAAATAATTTTCATTTTTCCTATTTTCTCTCATCTCTTTCTCTCTCTATTCTTTCTCTCTCTACAAAACAACTCACTCTCTTTCTCTTTTCTAGATCAAATTCATGTATGATATATATGTTATGAAGTGTTAACGGGATCCTACAGTTGGCATCAAGAGCTACGTGTGGATTCGTGTGGCTAAACAAGATCAAAATTCATGGCTTATTTTGTGAAAAAGTACCCACGGCTCAATTTTTTTTAGGGTCTAATGGTTTGTTAATCTTGATCTTCTCTTGTTCTACACAACAAAGAGGTTAGGTTGTATCAATTTCGTGTGTTATACAAGCTCCAAGTTCAAAAAATAAGCTTTAAAAGGTTGGTGTTCTTCGTAGAGAGTTGCTTCATTTTTAACGATCCACGAAGAAATTGATGTTATTAGAAGCTTAATCTTAATAAGCCATCCTAGTGTTGCATGTTTCTAGCTTAAGCTCGTGGTTAAAAAGCTTATTTGGTATTAATTGGCTCAATTCGACCTTGTGTTCTTCGTGGAGAGTTGGATAGAATATCATATTCTACACGGCGGTTTGACAGGAAAGGGGGACAAGATCCACGTTTTTAGGAAATAGTCAAAGGCGAGTTGCCAAAAGTCAAAGGCGAGTTGACAGGGTTTAGTGGCGAGTTACTATAAAATAACGGTGAGTTAAGTAAAATACAAGGCGGTTTGCTTAAAACCTTAGCCGGCGAATTAATAAAAACTCACGGCGAGTTGCCTTTCTAACGGCGGTTTGATTTGTTTTCAAACGGCGAGTTGCTAAGCTAGGCGGCGAGTTAAGATAGAAAATCAAGGCAGCGAGTTACTCAATTTTGCCAGCGGTTTGCTATTAAAATAAGGACGGCGGTTTGCTTAATAGTCATAGCGGTTTGATTATTTTATACTGCCGGCGAGTTAGCAAATACTGAAGGCGGTTTGGCTTATTTTAAGTGGCGGTTTGGTCATTATTAGGAGGCGGTTTGCTTATTATTTTAAGTAAATTTCACCTTGGACAAAACGGACATTGAACTTTAATCGACACTTAATCCAACATATCAAATCAGTATAACAAACCATAATCAAGGACTTAACGGACTAATCTAACAACAATCAAACCTTAACTCAAACGATCATTCATTCACGGTTTTCTAGTGATTTTGTAAAATCCCGTTAATTCATTTATCGGTTTTAATCATAGACGTGTAAAATCCCGTGAACGTGAATTGCATAAATAACCACAACTTCAATCACATCACATCCACTTAAGATCCAACAAATCTTTTTCACTTCAATTCACGATAAAATGGAAAAGAAAGATACCTTATCTTCGTGTTCGAAATCAGAAGAACAAAAAATGCAACTAATTCATGACAAATCAAAAGAAAATTGCATGGTATCTTTTCAATGACTTCATTCACACCTCAAGCGTCTTTCAAACAACGACTTAAAAGGAAGTCGAACCGGGAATGGATTCGGACGCTCGTTTGCAACACTCTTTGGTCAAGATTTTAAGACTTTTACAGGCACGATGTTTCTAAACATGGATCAACTTCAAAAGCAACTTGATAACAACGAATTTCAAGAGATTGGATCCATGGCTTCTTTAAATTTCTCGAGACACATTTTTCAATGTTCATCAAGTCCAAAGATTTATTTGAATGATGAATCTATTGTAATGAACACGCACTACTTTCTAAATATAGACTCAACTTGATATTCTATAATTCCAGTGAGACACTGGTCCAATTCTGAATATGTCAAAAAGTTATTGATGAAAGAGCACTGCATAAAAAGAGCATGACACAGGGTGAATGAAATGACTGCTGCAGACGACAATGGAAAAGGTTGAATACGAGAACAGCATTGGATGCTAATTAAGTTATCAATTAAAAGCAATAAGGACAGAATCACAAGAGCAGGAACAAGCAGCAGATCAGGAATGATGCACATGTATGATGCAGAAATATCATACCCATATATGATGAAGATCAAAAGGCTGCGGTACCAAATGACACTAATAATAATGGAATCTGCTAAAGGACAACAACATACTAGCAACCTGAATTCATTAATGGGGGGGGGGGGGGGGTGGGGGGGGGGGGGGGGGGGGGGGGGGGGGGGGGGGGGGGGGGGGGGGGGGGGGGGGGGGGGAATGAGAGATTGACCAGAATGTGAACAATGTCATGACACAATGTCCTTTGCCTGCAAAAAAACTGATGACAAGACAATTGAACCTCAATCACTTACTCGAGTCTAAAAATGTTTGTCCTCAAAAAACTGTTGCCTACGGTGTCAAAAAGATTTGCAAAACTCGAAGCCATTGTATTTAATCTTGAAACATAAATGGAAAATAAAGTTTTAAAATCATGGCAAACAAAGTCAATTTTGAAAGAGAAAGGGTAAGAAGCCAAGGTTAATAATGACATCGATGAAATTGAAACAATAAAGATCGAATTGGAACATAGAGTGGCTAAATTACTTGCAGAGAATGAGCTGTTACATAAAGAAAAAGAGCCTTGAAACAGACTTACAAAGATCTTTTTAATTCTATCAAAACGACACGAGTTCAGACCAAAAACGAGAATGACTCTTTAATGGCACAACTAAACAAAAAGTCTAATGAAAATGCTGATATACTAGCTCAGATTCAGAAAAAGGGGTTTGCAATTGCAGCATTAAAAAATGAGTTAAGAAAACTAACAGGAAATAGTGTGAATGCTAAGTTTGTAAAACCATCAATCTTGGGGAAACCATTTTTACAACCACACAGAAACCAATCAGTTGTTAGATAACCGACTGCGTTTAAGTCTGAACGACCTAAAATTTCAAAACCACGGTTTGCCTCCCAAGTTGATGTGAACACTGACTTATCAAAACCAGTCACTACACATTATCTACCTAAGAGAAGAGAATCTGCCTATGCAAAACCTCATTACATGATTGCACCTAGCTCATTTAGGTATAGCTCAAATGACATAGTTTATAATCACTACCTGGATGAGGCTAAGAAAAAGACACAAGAACACTCTAGGAACTCTAGAAATTTTCTGACTCCAAACATTTTGTTTGCTCGACATGTCAAAAATGTGTCTTTAATGCAAATCATGATTCTTGTGTTACAAAATTCCTGAAAGAAGTCAACTCGCGTGCTAAGGTTCCATCCAATAAGATAACGATTAGAAACAAACCCGTAGAGCAAATAAGGGTTACAACAAAACCAAATAGACAGATCCCAACAGGACATAGGTTTTCCAATAAAAGCCCCTGTGAGTAACCCGTTTGTTTAGTCATCAATGACACATGACATACTTTAAGTGCACACTTTACATGCATTATTATTCTACAATCTAATTATAATAAAATTTATTTGTAGGTCCTTCAAAGCAAACTCAAGTGGAAGTTAAGTCCAAAAAATCTTTAATGTCAAAAGACGCACCAAAAATTGTAACATTTTCAAAAGCCACTTCAGGGTCCTAGCAGTACAGGGCAGGACATCTATCTAGGTTCTGCAAATCAACTAAACTGTAAGTACGAGGATTTAAACTTCTTTAGAAAATAAAAATCATCTTAGAAATTATCACATGTATTATAGCTTAATGCCATAACTACTATTATAAATATAATCAAATTTGTTCGGAAACGACGTCGTATGACGTCACCCAAATTTAGCCCATCAAAAAGCCTAGCAAGAAAAAAAGAACGTGGCCCAAAATGCAAAGTATGATGTTGTCCCAAATTTAGCCCACCAATAGCCCACCAAGAAAAAAAAAGTGGCCCAAAATTCAAAAGAAAAAGAAAAACAATGTTGCTGGCCCAAAAAAAAAATACGAAACGTATCCTCAACTTTTAACTATTTATGACTTTTTTATGTAATAAACTTTATAACACATATGTACAGATTCATTTAGATTAAAAAATACCCGCAGAAATAAACGTGTAATAAACAAGTAGGCAATATAAAAAAAAGTTGCCGGCACAAATTAAGGAAAAGAATTCATACCCCCAAAGACCCAAATAAACCGACTTAAAACGCACGTCAAATACCGTACAAAAAAAAACACATACACCTATCCCGCATTTAAAAACACATTCTTACACCTTAATGATCCCAAAAATATTTAAAATAAACCGGCCTACATTTACTATTAAAAAAAACTAAATAAAAAATTAACGCCCCGCGGCAACGCGCGGGCTATCCTGCTCGTTATTATTATTATTTGCACCTTTCGTCAATGTTCAAGTATGTTGTGCCATTGTTAAGTGATGTCAAATAATAAAAATGATAAAATGAATTCTGTAATTGTGTGGCTTTATCAACAAAGATTCAGTTTATCAAGTTTTTGGTTTCTAGCGTCTTAACATTAATATATAAAAATAGAAGTTAAACAATGATTCTACTGATTAAATAGTTTATTATCAAGAATGGTTCATAATCCCATGTAACTCTAATTACAGCTATCAAGAGCCAAGGATCGAGTGCTGGTCTTTCGGTTTCATGTGAATCAGCTGAAACTGGACCCGAGACCCCTTGCAGTTCTGAACGTTCTTGGTGTATCACACACAACTTCAACCTTGTGCCACTATACCCCAGAGACAATATGGGGTTTCGGATGTGACTTGTCGATGGGGAGGGTTGAGGATAGTTTCCCGGGCGACATGTCGCCGAGATAAGTGGGAAGGGAAAGCTCGAATGGGATTCCTTCTCGGGAGACTTCCCGGGCGTAATCGCTGGGCCGCCAGATAGTTTCAGTAAACAATTAAGTGCCGACAGGTGATGGTTTTCCCGGGCGACATGTCGCCCGGGATACGAAAATTAATTAATTAATTAGGCACAACCCCGGGCGACATGTCGCTTGGGAAAGTGTTAAAATAAGTTTATTAAATAAGTTATTATTTAGAATCCCAGGCGACGTGTCACCCGGGAAAGATTTAAAACAATTTATCAATTATTTATTACTAAAATCCGCGACTTGTCGCGCTCCGGGAAAGATTTTAAATATATTTTTTTAATGTTTCCCGGGTGACATGTCGCCCGAGATAATGTTTAAACAAATATTTATTTAAGGTTATCCCGGGCGACATGTCGCCAGGGAAAAGTCTGCAATTTTTTTTGTACAGCCTTCACAGCAGGCGATTTCTAGATTTTTTCCAGAATTTTTGTAGAAAAAATCTACCAAAACTCAAACCTGTATAAACCAATATAGAATCTACCCAAATACATTACAACTTGTACCAAAACACAATACGATCAACGCATTTGATATAATAAAGCTAAATACGTCCAAAATCTGAATAAACACAATATAGTCTACAAAACGGGTGACGAAGTCACAAAACTTGCATTATCCGCAAGATACAAGTCAATATTCACCTAGATAACATTGTGCTAAACGTTAGATAACATGTTCTAAACGTACGGGGAAACAAATATTCACATAAGGGTCGCCAATATATACTTCAAGACACAAAATAGCATATACTTACCCAAAATCCCCTAACTATCGTCCTCATCCTCGCCGCCGTCCTCATCATCTCCTGGCTCATCATCCCCGCACCCGCCACTCCCGCTGCCACCACCGTACTCAGGTTGTGACTCAAATTGATTAAGCATCTGAGAAAACTTGTCGTCACTCCTAAATAACCTCATGAACATGTTCACTTGTTTCGTGAGCTGCTTCTCCCTCTTTTTGAGCCTAGCGATATCGGTGGAGTGCGTGCTTTGAGATGGGGGAGGAATGACCGTGCCCTGTCCTGGCAAAACCCGTCCAACACCGGGAATGTGCCCCCGCTGCTTGCCCCCGCGAACAATGGCCATGATCTCATCCTCAGTGTAGGGCACACCCGTGGGGGTGTTGGAGCCTAGACCCTGTAGCCTCAGCATCTCATCCTATGTAGTCACAAAAACACAAGATAGTTAATATATTAGTCGGGTTACTACATTATTTCTCGACAAATCATTAAAGTGCGTGTTTTGGAACAAAACTTACATAAAGAGCTTTGTCCTCGGGGTTCAAGAATACGCCACCAACAGTATGTGTCAAGAAGAAGGTGTGGATCAGCGACGGGTACTCTCTAGTAGCTGAGGTCTCCATCTGCACATACACACGTATATAAGATGAAACAAATTAAAAACGACAAATCACAACACACCAAAGCGTTAATTATATATATATATATATATATATATATATATGTAAAATAATTATAATGTTTATTACATGCATATCTCGGAGGGCGGCAATAGACCGGGATCCCTGTCGGCATACGACCTTGCTCTTTGCCCGGTTTTGTTTATTTTGGGCAGCCCGGGCAAGGTTCTTGGGATCATTCCAAAATGCAAGCTGCGCATCCCAATTTACCTCAGAAATGTGCGAGGGACGTCCGCGTCTGAGGCGCTCCAGGTCATAAGTCCCGTCCTCTTCAGGAACCCAATATCTTTCTTTGAGAGCAGCCTTCTTGCCATTGTAGATCTTTTGCAGGTGCTGCTGGATGCCCGCATAGATTTGTGGCCAGCGGTCGGATTCCATGTGGGGACGCAAGTCAAACTGGGTCTGCAATCATATACAACAAAGACAGAGTTAGAGATATAATTTATATATTTATCTAAATTTGTTTATTTATTTATATGATATAAATAAATAAACAAATTTAGATAAATATACACAATTAAATAAATGAACACGATAATGAAATAAACGTAAAAAGATAATGAAATAACTTACCCCCATCTTTGCCACGACCCCCGCCTTTCGCTCCGGCGGCATTTGGCGCCAAGAAGGGTAGTGCAACGGCAACTCCCTAACGAGCTCCCCGAGGTAGTTAGCCCAATAAGCCGTATGGTCACCGAGAGGCATCAAGGTCTCTGTCGCCAAACTCAAACCGGATCGGGACGGGGCCATTTTTATCTGTATTGGGCCTTTAACCTGAGGTTCCGGGTCTCTTGGCGGGTATGCAGCCTGCCCGCTCTCCTGCCACCTAAATTGGGTTTTCGAGTGCCTTTACTTTCAAAATCAAGTGAGTGACAAAGTCATAAAAATTCAAGGCAAGCAAATTCAATGTATCAAGTTTATGCTTGTATTACAATAATCCAGAAATTCTTACCTCGGTTGCCTAAGCAACCCCCACAGCCGGTGGGTACCTGATATGGAGGGGGACGATCATCACCGCCACCGTCACCGCCGTGACCCCGTGCGACATCAGCTGACATCTGTACAAGTAGCATTAGGATAACATATAGAAATTCATGAACAAAATAATAAAAGCATGCACACATCCAAATACATACACATCCAAATAAATATACACATTAGAACAATCCACAACAGTTTCATTCATTCATTCAAAATAAGCGTCTTTTACAAGTTACAACTAAAGATCAATCTTCTTCTTCACTAGAATAAACAACATTTACACCATCATCAATATCAAGGTTGACGAGGTCTTCATCATTAGAATCTGCTAAATCGTGAGGAATGAGGTCTTCCTCATTAATAGTATCATCGTCTTCATCAACAACATCAATGATATCTGGTGGTGCGTCAACATCTATTGACTGACCATCTATATGCAAGGCCGCAATTTATAAGTCATTCAAACTAGTAGAAAGTGCAAGATCAGATGAGTTGTCGACATGTATAATATCAGGGTCATCCTCTACCACAATGACACCCCCGTTCGAAAACTTTTTATGACACACATGTTCGACGACCTTCCAATCGAGTGGTCGTCTGGCCATATCTTCAAGGTAGAAGCATTGTTTGACTTGTGTTGCAAGAATGTATTGATCATTTTTAAACGCCTCACGTTTGCCTCTGATTGGTTGTTGTGTGTTGTTTTATGCTCAATGTGTGTTTGGATACGATCATTTGTTGCAAGTCTCGCTCACACCACTTAACTAGGAACAACACTGTTTTAAACGACAAAATATGAACTCTCTCGAGGATTGTGTCAAGCTGGACCGTAAATACCATTTCTCGTATTCCGGATCCAGGCGAAAAATGCCGCTGTTTGAGTTTGTAGGACGTTCATCGCGGCGTGCACGAAAACCTCACACCGTTGACTACCGCAATCGAGTTGACTGAGATTGGAGTTGTGATGGTCCACAAGCCAAAGGGGGAGGCGAATAACTCGCTGCTTCGTTAACATGAGTCATTGTTCTAGTGGACGTTGACGGATTTTGAAGAGATAGGATCAGGATAGAGCGAACACAAAATATGATGACTTAGCTCCGCTTAATAGTTAAATACACACATAAGTCTAAGTTTACCTGCTTCCCAAACCAGCGGGGAATTCTTCTTTCATGGGGTTTTTTTCATTTTGATTAGGAAATTCACTGAAAACATGTTCATGGTGTTAGAATAAGTCGTCAAAAAGATAAGTAAGACCAAGAAGTTTTCAAAATAAAAAAAACGTACATCCTTAAAACTTGGCTCGGGTTAGTGTCCCAATCTACAGGATGTTGTGAAGTACATTCCATATCACTTTCTTTCAATTCTTGGTATCAATAGAATAAACCAGCTCACACGCGCTCTCTCTCCAATGACGTTCGTCATAGTGTTTTGAAACCCTCTGAACTGACACGTTGGAGAGAGGGCAATACCAACAATTACGTCAGGACGCTCGCGCTCTCTTTTAGTGGTTGACATCCCGAAATAATGAGAACTGATAGTCAATGCTTCTTCTGCAATAACCTCCGCAATCGAACCTCCGGCTTAGCGTTATTTCGTACATAATTTTTTCGATTCATTCATATATCTTTCAAATGGAATACACTCCACGGGGGGCGAATAGGCCCGCCGAAAATGCCTCTAGAGGTAAATGGATAACTGTGTATTGATCATAATGTCAAAGAAATAGGAGGAATATAGCTCGAGTTTGCACAGATTATCGATCACCTGCTCTGATGCTTTACTCTCTTGTCATCACAACATCAAAGTTGAGAGCAAAATTTGCTTAAAGAATAAACATAGCTCGATTAGTGGTTTTGCAACGTCTGGGGGCAAGTATTTGCTGAAGTCCGTAAGGAAGTAAACGTTGCAACTTGCTCGCTCTTATGTTAAAAACCCTCCTCCGTCTTGTCTTATGTTGGTGACGGAGCGATAAGCAAAGTTACTTCCTTACGGACTTCAGCAATACTTGCCCCCAGACGTTGCAAAACACTAATAGAGCTATTGTTTTAATCTTTAAGCAAAATTTGCCTCTCTAACTTTGATGGTGGATGAAATGTTGAAAGCTAAGAGAAAGTGATCGACTATTCTGTGCAATCTCGAGCTCATATATCCTCCTGCTTTCTTTGACATTATGATTCACTTGGTTATCTATTTACCTCTAGAGGCTATTTTCGGCGGGCCTATTCACTCCCGATGGATGTATCTATTTAAAAGATATATGAAGAAGCTAAAAAATTATGTACAAAATAAACCTAAGCCGAAAGGTTCGATTGCGGAGGATTATGTTGCAGAAGAAGCATTGACTTTCAGTTTATTATTTTCGGTATTGTTACCACGAAATTTAATCGTCCTGACCGTAATGTGGATTGCCCTCCTCCAACGTGTCAGTTTCAGGTGTTCAAATCACTATGTAAATCGATTGGTTTACGGTCGGTTATTCGTATTGATCACCAAGAATTGAAGAAAGTGATATGGTATGTACTTCACAACAGTCCTGAAATCGACACGTACCGAAGCCCAAGTTCAATAGGTACGTGTTTTTATTTTGAAACTTCTTTGTCTTAAACTTATCTTTTTGACGGACTTATTCTAAACACTGAACATTATTCAGTGATATTTCCTAAAAAGACATGAAAGAAGAATTCCCCGGCTGGTTTGGAAGCAGGTTAAACTTGACTTTATTGTGATGTATTTAACTATAAAATAACGACATCATATTTTGTGTCTTCTCTATCAATTTGATCCTATTTCTTCAATGATCCGTCAAACGTCACGTAGACAATGACTCAGGTGTTATACGAAAGCAGGAGTTATTCTGCTTTGCTTGTGGGACCATAACAGATCCACTCTCAGTCAACTCTTGCGTAGTCAACGGTCATTGTGAGGTTTTGTGTGCACACCGCGTTATGAACGTCGCACGACTCAAAACAGCGGATTTGTTCGCACTGGTCCGGACGGAGATATGTATTACGGTCAGCATTGAACAAATCCTGAGTTTTCATATTTGTCGTTTTTAAAAACTGTGTTGTCGAGTTAAGTGGTTAGACACTAGCAACAAAATGACAGTTATCCAAAATTTTTTGTAATTAGAAAAACATAACACAAATAAGGCAAACGGTGAGGCGTTTAAAAATGATCAATACATTCTCGTAACACAAGTCAAACAATGCTTCTACCTTGAAGATATGGCCAGACGACCACTCGGTTGGAAGGTCGTCGAACTTTGAGTCATAAAAGGTTTTGAACGGGGGGTTTCAATTGTGGTAGAGGACTGACCCTGATGTTATCACATGTCGAAACTCATATATCTTTGGCACTTTCTACTAGTTTGAATGACTTGGAAATTGCGGCCTTGCATATAGATGGTCAATCAATAGATGTTGACGCACCACCAGATATCATTGATGTTGTTGATGAGGACGATGATATTATTGATGAGGAAGACCCCATTCCTCATGATTTAGCATATTCTGATGATGAAGACCTCGTCAACCTTGATATTGATGATGGTGTAAATGTTGTTTATTCTAGTGAAGAAGAAGATTGATCTTTAGTTTGTACTTGTAAAAGACGCTTATTTTTGAATGAATGAATTGAGACTGTTATGGATTGTTCTTTAAATGTGTTTATTTTATTTGGATGTATATGCATTTGGATGTGTGCATGGCTTTTATTTTTTTGGTCATAATTTCTATATGTTATCTAATGTTACCTGTATAGATGTCAGTCTGATGTGCACGGGGTCACGGCGTGGGGGTGAGTGGATGGTGATGATCGTTTTACCCCTCCATATACGGTACCCACTGGCTTGTGGGGGGTTGCTTAGGAAAACGAGGTAAGAATTTCTATGATATATTGTAATACAAGCATAAACTTGATACCCATTAAATTTGCTCTTGCCTTGAATTTTTATGACTTTGTCATCTCACTTGATTGTATGCTGGTTAAGGGCACCAGAAAGCCCAATTTGGGTGGCAGGGCGTGGCGGGCAGGCAACTTTACCCGCCAGGAGACCCGGAAAACTCGGGGTTAAAGGCCATCACGGATAAGAGTGGCCCCGTCCCGATCCGGTTTGAGGTTAACGACCGAGAGACCCTCATGCCTCTCGGTGACCATGCGGCTCATTGGGCCAACTACCTCGGGGAGCTCGTTAGGGAGTTGCCCTTGCAATTTCCCTTCTTGGCGGCCAAATGTCGACGGTGCGAAAAGGCGGGGGTCGTGGCAAAGATTGGGGGTAAGTTTTAATTATCATTTTATGTTTATTTCATTTTCGTGTTAATGATTTAATTTGTGTATATTTATCTAATTGTTTATTTTATTTATATCATATAAATAAATAACCAAATTTAGATATAATATATAAATTATATCTCTAACTCGGTCTTTGTTTGTTTTGACTTGCAGACCCCAGTTTGACTTGCGTCACCATATGGAATCCGACCGCTGGCCACAAAATCTTTGCGGGATCCAAGCAGCACCTGCAATAAGATCTACAATAGCAGAGGGCTGCTCTACAAAGAAAGATTGGATTTGATAGAGGACGGGACTTATGACCTGGAGCGCCTCAGATGCTGGACGTCCTCTTTAGATAAATATATAAATTATATCTCTAACTCTGTCTTTGTTGTATATGATTGCAGACCCAGTTTGACTTGCGTCCCCACATGTAATCCGACCGCTGGCCACAAATCTATATGGGTATCCAGCAGCACCTGCAAAAGATCTACAATGGCAAGAAGGCTGCTCTTAAAGAAAGATATTGGGTTCCTGAAGAGGACGGGACTTATGACCTGGAGCGCCTCAGACGCGGACGTCCCTCGTACATTTCTGAGGTAGATTGGGATGCGCAACTTGCATTTTGGAATGATCCTAAGAACCTTGCCCGGGCTGCCCAAAATAAACAAAACCGGGCAAAGAGCAAGGTCGTATGCCGATAGGGATCCTGAACTATTGCCGCCCTCCGAGATATGCATGTAATAAACATTATATATACGTGTGTTGTGATTTGTCATTTTTAATTTGTTTCATCTTATATATGTGTGTATGTGCAGATGGAGACCTTAGCTACTAGAGAGTACCCGTCATTGATCCACACCTTCTTCTTGACACATACTATTGGAGGTGTATTTTTGAACCCCGAGGACAAAGCTCTCTATGTAAGTTTTGTTCCAAAACACGCACTTTAATGATTTGTCAAGAAATAATGTAGTGACCCGACTAATATATTAACTATCTTGTGTTTTTGTGACTACATAGGATGAGATGCTGAGGCTACAGGGTCTAGGCTCCAACACCCCTACGGGTGTGCCCTACACCGAGGATGAGATCATGGTCATTGTTTGCTGGGGAAAGTAGCGGGGGCATATTCCCGGTGTTAGACGGGTTTTGCCAGGATAGGGCACGGTTATTCCTCCCCCATCTCAAAGCACGCACTCCGCCGATATCGCTAGGCTCAAAAAGAGGGATAAGCGGCTTACGAAACAAGTGAACATGTTCATGAGGTTATTTAGGAGTGATGACAAGTTTTCTCAGATACGTAATCAGCTTGAGTCACAGCCTGAGTACGGTGGTGGCAGCGAGAGTGGCGGGTGCGGGGATGATGAGTCAGGAGATGATGAGGACGACGGCTAGGATGAGGAGGATGAGGATGATAGTTAGGGGATGTTGGGTAAGTATATGCTATTTTATGTCTTGAAGTATATATTGGCGACCCATATGTGAATATTTGTTTCCCCGTACGTTTAGCACATGTTATCTAGGTGAATATTGACTTGTATCTTGCGGATAATGGAAGTTTTGTGACTTCGTCACCCGTTTTGTAGATTATATTGTGTTTATTCAGATTTTGGACGTATTTAGCTTTATTATATCAAATGCGTTGATCGTATTGTGTTTTGGTACAAGTTGTAATGTATTTGGGTAGATTCTATATTGGTTTATACAGGTTTGAGTTTTGGTAGATTTTTTCTACAAAAATTCTGGAAAAAATCTAGAAATCGCCTGCTGTGAAGGCTGTACAAAAAAAATTGCAGACTTTTCCCGGGCGACATGTCGCCCGGGATAACCTTAAATAAATATTTGTTTAAACATTATCTCGGGCGACATGTCACCCGGGAAACATTAAAAAAATATATTTAAAATCTTTCCCGGGCGACATGTCGCCCGGGATTCTTAGTAATAAATTATTTGATAAATTTGTTTTAAATCTTTCCCGGGTGACACGTCGCCCGGGGTTGTGCCTAATTAATTAATTAATTTTCGTATCCCGGGCGACATGTCGCCCGGGAAAACCATCCACCGTGGCACTTAATTGTTTGACTGAAACTATCTGGGCCCAGCGATGTCGCCCGGGAATGTCGCCCGAGAAGGAATCCCATTCGAGCTTTTCCGTTCCACTTATCTCGGGCGACATGTCGCCCGGGAAAGCTATCCCCAGCGACAAGTCACTCCGGAAACCCCAGATTTGTCTCTGGGGATAGTGGCAAATGTTGTAGTGTGTGTGATACCACCATGAACGGCTGAACTGCATGGGTCTAGGGTTCCCAAGTTTAGCTGATTCACATGAAACCGAAAGACTAGCACTCGATCCTTGGCTCTTGATAGCTGTAATTGGAGTTACATGGGATTATGAACCATTCTTGATAATAAACTATTTAATCAGTAGAATCATTGTTTAACTTCTATTTTATATATGTAATTTAAGAAAAGAGAAACCAAAACCGATAAACTGAATCTTTGTTGAAAGCCACAACAATTTACAAATTCAGTTTATTCATTTTTTATTATTTGACATCACTTAACAATGGCACAACATACTTGAACATTAAAGAAAGGTGCAAATAATAATAATAATAGTAGTTATGGCATTAAGCTATAATACATGTGATAATTTCTAAGATGATATTTATTTTCTAAAGAAGTTTAAATCCTCGTACTTACAGTTTAGTTGATTTGCAGAACCTAGATAGATGTCCTGCCCTGTACTGCTAGGACCCTGGAGTGGCTTTTGAAAATGTTACAATTTTTGGTGCGTCTTTTGACATTAAAGATTTTTTGGACTTAACTTCCACTTGAGTTTGCTTTGAAGGACCTACAGATAAATTTTATTATAATTAGATTGTAGAATAATAATGCGTGTAAAGTGTGCACTTAAAGTCTGTCATCTGTCATTGATGACTAAACAAACGGGTCACTCACCTCCAAATACAACAATTGTCACAGTGAAACTACTCCTTAAGGGTCTACAATGTAAAAGCTAGCATCAGTGAAACAATATCTACTCATAAAAGTTAAACGTCTTCTGATATGTATGAGCCAATCATAAGCAGCTAACCATGTGAGTGAGTACAATAGTCGTGCCCCTGAGAAAGGCTCCTTAATATCAATCTGGTTGTAAATTGGTTCAAATGAGTACAGCAAGTAACTGCAAAATGGTATCAAAATATACCCAGTTATCTTAAAATGAAAGTAATAAAAGGTTGTCAGGATAATTAAGTTGAACGTTTCATTACATAGATGAAAGAGAGGACCCTGAGGAAACCAAGTTTTTGGTATTTAACACTTTTTATTAATAAAAATCCAGATTATAATTAATTAATTACATGTAAATGAAATAACAGAGAAAAATAATGGTTATAACATAAAAATGTTACAGACACTATTATAAACAGAAATTAAATAAAACATGAAATAACAAAAAGACTTATTAGGATCGCCGCTAAGAAAAAACTAGCCACGTGTTGACTACGCTTAGATTAACATTAACAACACTGCCTGAAATTTCACATTTTCAAATGTGTACTTATATGTAGAATCATAATAATTATTGATTCGATGTGTGTTAAACTAGGAATTGGGCCTCTATTTATACACAAATAGAGTGCTCAAGTTTACTCATCCCACCGATGTGGGATAGGTTTAATTTAAATAAAAAGGATTGACACCATTAAAAATAATTATTACATAACTAATTTTCATCAGAAAAAGTGAAGTAACGAATAATTTAGAGAGTCGGGGGTTGCACATATCAAGAAACGACGATTTTGGAAAAAAAATTGCACTTCTGTGACCGACAATTGGGTGTAGCCCGTGCACAACCGGCACCAATGTGGGTCCGCACTGGTCACTCACTCCAAAACAACAATTGTCACAAGTGAAACTACTCCTTAAGGGTCTACAATGTTAAAAAGCTCTACAGCTCAGTGAAACAATATCTAACTTGTGTGGACAAGCGAAAGGCGGGTTGATTAGTTCCCAGCAAACGTATGAACAGGAGAATTTGCAAGATGCCAATAACCTGATGTTTATTGACTTCACGAATAGAGAAGAACAAAAGTTGAATTTGGGATTTATTAATAAAAACTGAATGCATACATGATGCTGGAGCGCTTGGTTATATATAGACTTGAATCCATAATCCCCTAAACAACTAAAATTAAAAGTTTCTAATTAGTAAATAAAGATAACTTAAGAAAATCCTTGGTGACCAAGTAAATAAGCTTTCCGATTTACTAGGATTTTTTTCCAGATTACTTGGATTTTCTGTTCTCCAAATCTTAATGTCTTTCTAAAATTATCTCCTTCCTCGCATTCTCTCTCCGAATTTAAGATTACTTGTAAAGGATCGACTGAGATTCTGCTAGGATAAAGATGTTGCATCAGGAGATGTGATAGTGCAACCAAATCTAAAAGTGAACGGTGTTGGAGATTGCCATGTCCGTAGGTAAGTCAACTACATAGGCATTGTTGTTGATTTTCTTCAAAATTCGACAAGGACAATCTTTTCCTACTTTTAACTTGTTGTATGTGGGCCCCTCTAAAAAGGTTTTTTCATAAATGTACCATAATAAGATCACCTTCTGCATAAATATTGGTCCTGCGATGCTTGTCCTGTCCTACCTTATATTTAGCATTAGAAGCTTCAAGTTTGAGTTGAATCTTGCTTGAATAGTTCAATCTTTTTCAGCAAAATTCTCGGCAGCACTGCTGTAACCTGAATTTTTGGTAAAGGAACCAAATCAAGTGTGTGGTTGGCGGCTTCTGGTACCCACTACTGAAAATGGAATATGTTTTACCCGTGAACGTTGGCCATGTTATTAGAAGCAAATTCAGCAGGAGTAAACAAAGATCCTCTTATTTTGGCATCCTACACCTGCAGTCGAATGATTGTTCACATATAGTCTTGTTGACAACTTCCGTTTTGCCATCCGTTTGAGGGGTTGAATGAGCTGCCTATATTGACAAGACTAGTCTTAAGAAGTCTCATAAAAATATAGGTCGCCATAAAGTGCGCCAAAAGTGGGATCAAGAATTTAGTTGTCTCTATCGGAATAGAATAAGTAATTGTCTTTGGCACAGCCCATGAAATAGCCGAAAACTATTCCCGAAGAAAATTCCAACGATTCTGTGACGCGTTGATGTTTTCTTGCTAAGGAAAGAAAATGCCGCCATTTTTGAAAAACGATCACACCACCTGATGAATACTGATTCAGAATGATCTTTGTGTTACGTGGTAAACTAAAACAAAGTCCATGTTGTGTACGTGGTAATCCTAAAACAAAATCCATGGATATATCCTCCCACGGAGCTTCGGGAATTGGCAGAGGAGTGTATAAACCGATGTTTTGAGTCTGACCTTTGTTGATTTGACATATGTAACACTTTTTAACAAATTTATTTACATCTCTCTTGATTTATGGCCAATGATAGCGTTCTTCAACCAACTTAATGGTTTTGTCTCGACCAAGATGGCCACCAAGACCTCCCCCATAAAGTTCTTAAATTAAGTGCTCTCTAAGGGACCCTCGAGGTATGCACAACCAAGGTATGCAAACAAGCCTTATGGCTTTCTTATGGACCTTTAGGGCCGGACCAACCTACGATTAGGCTTTAAGCTCGACAACTAGGCCCAATTAGCTTAAAAGTGATTCCTGTAAACTATGTTTTCCTATACAAGGCTCGGGATTGATAATGACCATCACTTTACTAAAAACACGGCTAA